>CATIWK010584869.1:0-11527 GCA_949634005.1 Mallotus japonicus
CATTTATAAAAGAATGTCAAAATGAATTATTTATTAAATAAAAACACTAAACTATGTCAAAATGCATTATGATTAAACTAAAAACATAAATACTTAATATGAAAACTACTATTAAATATATATATAAATATGAGTTATCAATAGGGGATGAAATAATAATTAACAAAATAATTCTAAAAGAACACGAGACTAAGAGAAGTTAGTATTCCGAATCCAGAATTTCCTGGTTGTGGTGCTAGCTTTCTTTTAGAGAATCAAGTACCACCTTTGATTTTGTCCCAGTTATTACCCTAGGTGGCGACTCCATCATCTCCATGCTATGTCTATGTGATATAGTAGTATGTTCCCTAGAGCCCTGAGGTTAAACAGTGTCGCGGTTGCAAGAAACTTGGGCGTGTGCTAAACCCCGCCATCTACAATAAGAGCCATATATCATTCGAGCCTATAATAAGAAAAGCAAGCTAGGGAAGATTAAAGAAGGTGATTTAGTATTAAAGCTCACGAAACCGATCATGACTAACCCGCGAGGAAAATTCAAGCCAAATTAGGAAGGTTCGTATCTGGTGAAGAAGTTATTCTCCAAAGGCGCTGCTATCATATTTGATCTAGAAGGGAATGAATTCAGAGAGCCCATTAACCTCGACAAGCTGAAGAAATACTTCATGTGAGAGTCTCGCTAGGGAGAAAACCTTACAAACGGGGCTATCTAGGCAAAAGTTAGAGACCAAAAAATGAAAGAGTAAAAAGTCCTGCTGGATTGAAAACCTTGAAATAGGTGGTCCAGGCAAAAGTTAAGGACGTGTAAAAGGAGAGAGAGAGCGAAAAATGGTTGGTTGGAAAACTTGCAAGGGCAAGCCAACTAACAACATAAGATATGTCAGAAGCAAAATGTATATGCATATTATGCTTAAATTAAACGAAACAGATTGTTCTAATTATTGCTAAACATTGCATTAAATGTCTATTACAAACTGTTTAACTATAAAAGAGAACTCTATTTGATAAAAAGGGAAACGATGACTTAATTCATAACTTAATTCTGTTTCCTCTTCTTTTGATAAATATTCCAAGCACTCGATGCTTGCAACTCTCTTGTCCTTTTATTTCTAACAAGGTCATATTTTTCTATCTGTTGTAATTGAATCCACGCTTTATACTGATCATCGCTGGATGGATCTCCATTGTAGTCTATGTTCCTCTGAATGATTCTTCGAGGCCATGTGGCTATCAAGTTATCCAAAAAATTCTGAGTGAGGGGCCCTGGCTCGAACTCATTCACAAGCTTTGGAATTAGTTGTTTCTGATCGTACTAATTGCAAAGACGTGCAGGGTTGTAGAATGTGGCAAAATGAAGGCTGGCAACAGGAACACAGTAAGTATAAGATCAAACAGTCACGTGTTGTAATCCCCACCACGGGCACATCCATCGGATCAGAGTGTCAGGGGATGTTGGCAACCAACCTTGGATATCATCTGGAATAGGATGCAGCTTTCTAGTTCTGTAATGCTTGGCTCTGCAGAGTGCAATGTTTTGCGAAGGTTTTAACAGTCTTAGCTTCTTATGAAACCACATCTATAAGGGCGGTAAATGGAATATTTGAAAACAACAGGACGACAGGATATAGAAGTAAGGGGAGAAGACTAACCTCTAATAATAGCGGGCTCCCAGAGAATCGATTAGTTGATGAGAAATTATCTAATTCGATGATGGTTTTCTCTAGGATAAAAGGGAATGGATTGAATCTTGCTTCCACTTGACCTAAGATGTGGATGATTTTTGAGTTATAGTTCCCAGAGGGTGAAACGAGCAAAAATTAAGCATACAGACAGAGAGCCATCATTCAAGGCCAACAAGCTTCTGTTCTGTCCGTATTTAAGACGATCTCAATGAAGGATTCTAACTTGATCTCGGAGCCAAAAATGCAATGAGCTGAGGACTGCGGTGAAAGGTCGAGCTTTCGGGCCATCTGATGTTAAATAGAGTGTGGATCTGGAATCCCAAGGTTATGAGTTGCAAGTTGAGAAGTTTAATCTATGCTACAACCTAGGATAGCTTCGAATTCTTCTGGCAGGGGGTATAGTTCTACAGTACTAAACTGGAAAACATATTTTTAAGGATCCCAGAACTGAGTTATGACATGGAGGAAGGAAAAATTGATTCTTCTAGTATGTAGTGATTTGAAGTTTGATGAGTGGAATGGCTCCAATTTGGTCAATGATTCACCATCTAAGCTCTTCAAGGTTGATTATAGTAGTTTGAGGTTTCTCTTAGTCATTTTCAGGGTTCTGGCACTATTTGGAGAGAGAAAATGAAGGTTGAAGATGAAGGGGAGAAATGAAGAGTAAGCTGCAGAAATTAGGTTTTTAAAAGAGACTGCAGAACTGGCTAGCCTCCTTAAAGAGACGATCGCCTCTTTCCAAGAGACAATCGCCTCTTAGTTAGAAAGGCAAAAGGCGATCGCCTATCCACCAGAAGAACGCAAGCAAAAGGTTCTTGAATCATGTGTGATTTCGACTATAGATGCAGAGTTCATCTATTTTAAAAGTACTATACACACAAAGACATTCAATTGTTTCTAAAATTTGAAAGATTGAATTTAAATTGGCAAGTACCCAATCAAAACAGAAAATGTGTGTAAAACAAACATCTGAAACTTTTGAGCTAATTGTTATAAAAATATCCAACAATTCATAAAAGATCCTAAACTAAGGAGAGTCCACTCGGCATCCTCTGGATCCTCTTCCTCCTCAACATCATCTCTGACATCTGAAGCATTTGTTGGCTACTCTTCTCCACCATCTCCGCCCTCAGCATCCTCATCTTCATCCTCGTCCATCTGGAAAACCTCCATCCGGTGCTCGAGGGTCGCAACCCTCTCAGACTGCCTCACATCATAATCCTGTGTAAGCAGGTTAAAAGATAAGAAAATCATGCATACATGCATGCATATAGACATAGGAAGGGTGCTGCTTACCCTCCATTGCTGAGTGACCTCCATCATATAATCCCTCTGAGCCTCGATCAATCTGTACATGTAATGTCCTTACTCCAGAGGGATCTGCATTGTAAATAAAGTAAGCGATGCTGATGAATATGTTGAGAATTATTCGGAAAGCAGGTTGAAGGTAAACTTATATAGTTGGTGCTAGTAGGAGAAGAGGCGGGTGTCAGACTCTCGTGTAGGATCAAGAACCGCCGGGATAGCTCTCTAGGAGAAACCCAACAACGAACCAAGGGATCTAAAGTATGATCAAGACTGCCAGTAGTGATATCAGAGAAAAAAATGGTAGGAGGCCTAAGCCACTGAGCTCCAGCCGATGAACTCTTACCACCCTGGTCTGTGCGAGATCTCTGAGGAGGTCTCTCACGTGCTTGAGGCCTAACCCGAGGTGCAGGCCCAGTTGCTGTAGCCTGTAAATGAAAAACTATGTTAGATCTGGATAACTTGGAGAGAAGTGATTTGGAAATCAAGGGCATACCTGAGATGTGGAACCGATGGTTAAAGGTACCCGCTACAACAGATGAGTTCGAATGAACTCCTGATACCAGCTCTTGATCCGTAGGGTGTGATCCATGGTAGGCTCCCCGGTGATAGCCTGATCAAGCTCGGTGCCCTCCAACCTATGCATCCAGAGCATGCTTCTAGGAGGAGACTTGGGGACGCATCTTGCCCTGATACCCCGGCTCCAGTTAAGGACCCGTTCACCAAGGTACTGGACTCGGTAGTATGGCCCACAGAGAAGAACCCTCTTTTGGGCCAAAGGTTGGGAGCATGTCATCTCCACGTTCCACCTATCCTCGGGCCCCCACAAGTCGTTCCAAATTTACAAAGAGAACCAACATGTAAGTAAGTTGAATATACAAGATTACTAAACATGACTGTAAATGTTTCAGGTACCGCATCCTACGTCAAAGAGTTCAAATGTTGCCGGTGGATGTGCACCCGAGCCAGATTCTTCCTCAGGACACGGCTAGTGCCCCACCTACCTATAGTCGGGAAATTGTCACCACCCATGTGTGTCACTCTAACAACGAGCTCCAATTCCAAGGCCCAGACTTGTCAAAGAAGCATTGTTAGCTAAAGTCGGGAAACAAATATCTAGAAGAATCAGGAGAGAGGGATAGGATATAACTTACCAGAACGGCATACCAGAAGTCGCAGAACCTCTCAGCTCCTGTAGAGATAGGCCAGGGCACAGCCACCCCAGTCGTATGAAAATACTTGATCCAGGTCTCGTAGGGGCATCAGGAACATCAAATCCAGTGAGCTAGCAATGTCAGCAAAGAGAGTGGCACCGAAAGGATAGAGCAAGAACGATCGCACCACCTGGTCGATCTCGAGAGGGAAAATCATCGCTGCGGCCCTCTCCCGAGTATAGAAGGTCCGAATCGAGTCATACTTGAAAGTGTGAGTCCCCTTCATCTCAAGAACTATACTAAGAAGGCGCTCGATGTAGGTGACTGCATCCGGACTCGCCCGATGCAGACTCGTGTCGAAAGGAATGAGGTCCCCAGCACAGGCAATCCCTGTAATAGCAACAAAGGAGATGGGATCTAGCATCATCTCTCCGAATGGCAATTGGAAAGTATGGGTGGTATCAAACCACCTCTCCATCAAAGCATGAAAGGGCTGGTAATCGGTCTTCCCCTGCTCCTCGGGTAAAGCAAGGACAAAGTCCTCAAAGCTAGTATCCTGGATCCGATCCTTCTGATCGTCAGTAAGCTCATTGTAGAAGGCTCGAGCTCTATGAAAGTTCCCAATGCCTTTGAATATCATTGAATCATGCTACGAAAAGGAATCAGGTAAGTTAAATTAGCGTACAGTCATTTAAATGTATTAAAATTGAGATAGAAAGCCTAAAATGTTGGAAAGCCTGGCTAAGAGGCGATCGCCTCTTGCCAAGAGGCGATTGTCTCCATTCAAAAAGTGATCACCTCTATAGCGAAGAGGCAACGATCGCCTCTGCGGAGTGAAGAGCATGCTCTACTCTTGAACTTTAGCTAAATCTGCATTTTATTCACTTATTCATTCATGTTTCTAGTCCTAAGTGATGATTAAATGTAAACTACTCCTAACCCATTGAAAATTTACAGAAAAAAGGAAGAGTTTGGGGTAGTAACCTCTGCAGACGCAGATGAACATAGATGAGTCCTCAAATCTGCGAGGGGAACCGTGTCGCCTCTTGTGAATCTGAGACTACGTGGAGCACAAGTAGAAGGAGAAATATGGTCCCATGTAGGAGGAGGGGGCGTCCTCTCATCACCCATTTTGAAAAGTGTAAGCGCGGGAAGGAGGTAGAAAAGAAACAGAGAAAAGAAGAAAAGAGGAAAAGAAAAGAGAAAGAAAAGGAATAGAGTTTTTCCTTTTATAGTAAAAAAAAGGTTTTTTTGAAAAATAATGATAAGTGAAAAATGGAGGTGATGAATTGATAAAATCACTTCGGGTGAGTCCCGAAAATTCTTATTAGAGACGAAGAATAGTTGTCAGAATTGTCAAACAGGTGACCGGTTAGGCGAAGTTCCTGAGGCATCATGGTTGTATTTGAGTTATTGGAGCAAGTAACTAGTCGGGAAAAGATACCGAAGTAATGTATTCGTGTCTAAATTTTAAAACATGTGTGGTTTAATTGACCGGCCCGTAGTCTGGGACCAGTTGTGAGTATCTGATCGAAGCATCAATGAAAAAGTGTCTGATCGAAGTATCAAAATTGAAGGGACTGCCTCTCGAGCTAGGAAAACCCGAGGATGATGGTGTAGGTTCCCATATCAATTAAGGGACTGCCTCTCGGGCCAAGAAAACCTGAGGATGACGGTGTGAGCTTCCCATATCAGAATTAAGGGACTGCCTCTCGGGCCAGGAAAACTCAAGGATGACAGCATGAGCTTCCTATATCATAATTAAAGGGACTACCTCTGGGGCTAGGAAAACCCGAGGATGACGGTATGAGCTTCCTATATCAGAATTAAAGGGACTGCCTCTCAGGCTAGGAAAACCCGAGGATGACGACGTGAGCTTCCTATATCAGAATTGTACGGATGGCCTCTCGAGCCAGGAAAACTCGAGGATCAATTAAGCTCATATGAAGGATGAGTCGGGCTTAATAGAATTCCCAAAAATTCCCCAGTGGAGTGGCTATTCGGGTTTGAATCCCCGAAGTCTACAGTTGTCAAGTGAAGTACCTGGTTAGAAAAACCCGAGTACCATAGTTGCAGAATAGGTTGAAGAATTTACCCCTCGAGTGAAACTCAGGAATCAGATATGTTGTTTGTTATTTATTTTGTTTGTGTCCTTGCATGTTATTTTTTTAAAAAAATTTGAATGCATAAATGCAGTTTTTCGATAAATCAAGGGGGCAAACTATAGACACCCGGTCTGATTGGCCCGTGACAGGGGACAGACTGTGGATGCTCGGTTTGGTTGGCTCGTAACAAAGCCCGATGATGAGAATGTGAAATTTAAATGCAAAGGATAAGTCTAGAATTTCTTAAAATTGGACTTAGAAAGCCAAGCCCAAATCCAGGCCCACAAGCCCATCCAAAACCAATCCAACCACCCGGCCCATTTGGCCTAGCCCAGAATCAGGCTAAGGAGGGGCGATCGCCCCTTGAGTCGCCCACTTGCATGCTGCATTAAATACAGCATGTCAATGGCAGCAAAAGTGGACCCATACCTTACCCTCTGCACCAGCATGCAAAATACCAGTTTTTGAGAAAAAAAAGAGTGGAAGAGAGGGGGCTTAGGGGGAAGAGAAAGCATGGTGATGGGAAAAGGATGTATGGCAAAGAAAGGGGTTTAAAAGGAAAAAGAAGAGAGGAGAGAAGGGGTTGGCAATAGAGGTTGGGAACCATTAGCAAGAAAAAGAAGAGGATTGGAGAGAAAAAGAGGGAGCTCTGAAAAAAGAAGGGGACGTCCTTGGAAGAGGGAGGTAGAAACCAAGCTTAGACACTCATTTCTTGAGAAAGAAGAAGGTGATTCCTTGCATTGGAGTGAAGATCAAACTCATAATCCAATCTCTGAGGGCAAACTATTTTGGAAAAGCTCATATTTCAGTAAATATCATCTCTTTTCCTTGTCAATATTAAGAGTTGTATATTTGCTTAGTCTTAGTGTGTTTATTTACTCAATTGTGTTTGTTCATTGTGCTTTTCCATGCTTTTAACATGATTCACTAAAGTCTAAGGTGTTAACATAAATTTGTGTGTTTGTTTTAAAGTCTGTGCTTGCTTAAACTTGCAGTTTTGTTGCCTTGAGAGTCGCTTGTGCCTGGCAATCAGGTGATCGCCTCTCCAGGAGGCGGTCGCCTCCTTGTCAAGAGGCGATCGCCATATAAACAGAGCCCTACACGTCTCTGCTTTAAAATTCCATATAGATAACGCATGATTCTATCTTTTAATAAGTCCTCACATGTTTATATTCACAGTTTTCTATGCATGCTTATTTTCGTTATTTCATTTGAGTCAATATTCAAGTCTTTATGATCATTGTTTGTGTTGACTTGAGCTAAGGTAGTTTTGTGGATTTATTTTTATAAGGTATTTCTCGTATTTTGGGAGACTAATTTTTTGTATTGTAGAGACCCATAATGATTTATTAGTTAAGAGGAAATCAATTCCCTTAATGAGTTCTTGAGAGGTTTTGTGACAATTTACTTTCCGTATATTCCTAGTATATTTATGGTTTCCTTTCTATATATTATCTATATATTATGGTTTATTTTCAGTTCATTTTTCTCTTATTTAAAAGCAAAGCATTGTAATCCTTAATCCCTCTCCCCATTTATTTGGAATGAATGATTATAAATTGTTATTCTCGATGATTGTTGGGACTTAAATTGCGTGAAATGAGATTAATGTGCAAACTTGAACTTAAGTGTAAAATTTGACAATCGTTGAAGGCAATCAATATTTGCATGTTAATAAGAAAATAATCGAATAATTAAGGGTAATAAATCACGAAACGTAAACGGAGTTTGATCGTAAGGTCGGGTGGATATTCAAACATTCATACCCAATTTCCAAACCTATTCTTGTACAAGTGTATATCGGTTTTATCCGGGTGGCAACTCCATCTCCGACTAGGCTTTAGACTTATCTCGTATTTCCTAGTGGGCCTTGAGCCTACACAGTGCCGTGGTTGCCAACACTTACGCGCATGCTAGACCCCGCCACCTATAATATTTATGTACTTTTTTGTCTAAATCACAAATATTTAAAGTCTATTAATTTTTTACTAATCAGAATCAACTCAAATAGAAATATAAAGATAGTAAAATTTTTTTAATAAATAATTGAATGTAACTGCACATATTATAATTTAAATTTGAGACATCGCACCTCCTCATCAATTGATAACAAAGTATGTACTTTGATAGAATTAAAAAGTAAATAAGATCTCACCTTAGAGATTAGAGAAATTCAAGCGAACCTAAGTGCATGAGTGGAGCCTGAACTTGAGATGTAGGATAAAGTTACAAGTCTCATCTTGTGAAAGATTTGCTTATAAAGCTAATATATGATTAATTAATTCTATTATGATGAATTATTGAAAAAATTGGAAAATTTAAGTTTGGTAAGGTAAGAGCTGAAGAACATAAACAAATGAAATCAGAAATTGAGTTGAACTCTCATCATTTCATTAGCAAAAAATTGCTTAATATAACAACAAAATTACAACAGTAAAATCTAGTTCAACATTAAACTGACATCTACTACATCAGTCTGTACTTGATTAGATATCTAATTCCTACAAATAAGGATGATTTCTACTTTTTAACTAGTGAAGTCCACTGTTATACATTATAACAAAAAATAACAAAATAAATTTTCCCAAATATCATATGAAGAATTTTTTACATTTCTTAATTCATTAAAAAAAAATTATTGAATGAGGTAGTCATATTTGTCGGTTTACACAACCATTTTGTAGCTCCATAAATAACAATAATTTTTCTTTTTGTCACATGCATGAAGATTGACTGAGATCCATATTTTAATTTTTTGAGGTCCTTTTCTGCCATTTTGAGATGAAAATTATATTTCAGCCATAAATTCCTACTTTATTGCAGACAACTTTTTAGAAGTTGCTTGGCAATTTCAGAAATTATTATCTCTATAGAACGAGTTTTCAGCTTCAAATTTTGTTGCAATCAGTGGAACAAGCCTCAAATCCTCTTCCATACATTTTTAATCTGTCGTGCTTCTAGAGGTATCAGTCAATTTCGTTTCAAAATCAAACGAACTGAAAATATTCAAAGCAAAAAACTAAAATCGAACCGAACCAATTTACTTCGGTTTAATTAATTGGTTTATGAATTTTATTTTAAATTTCTTATATATTATTTTAATATTTTTAGTAAAATCTAATCATTTATACTGTAGCTAAAAATAATTTTTTTACTTATAATTTTAATATTTAAACATATTTTTAAAATTAATATATTTAATATAACATTTTATAATATACACATAAATATTCCATCGGTTCAATTTTTTTTTTTAGGTTTTCACTTTCAGAAGATGGCTTCAAACATTCGTAAAATAGGTACATTTTCTGGTCATGCTCTGTGTTTAAAGTAGCATAAACACTGATGTGGAACAGATTGCTATTCGATATATGGATGAGTTCGATAGGAGGGGAGTGAGCAGTTGAGTTTTCAGAGGCTCTAACTTTCGGGTCTGATTGAACTACGGGGCCCATAACATATCAAAACGAAGCTTATTCAGACCCCTATATTTTCCATAGGTGTTACTTGTAACGGGCTAAGTTTCAGGCCCAAAATTCACTGTTTAAGGTCTCAAAATTAGCTTTAAACTTTATGCTCATTTTATTTGTGTTTTTTTTTTTTTTTTGCCCTTTTCAGTTAGGGTTTTTCTCTTAGATAATATTTATTTTTCATTTTTGGGATGTTGGAGATATTTTTGTTGATTTGATAATTGAATTTCTATTTTCTTCCCAATTTTCGGTATTCACTTATGAATCAACGAATTTCTGGATGCCTATTTCCTGGTATTTTTTATAATCAACAGGTTATAGAAGGTTGTTTGACAGCCATTTGTGCGTAAATCAATGGCAATCAATATTTATCTTTATTTTACTAGGCTTCCGTTATGTCAAACACCTACTATACTAGACATGCCCCGCTAGCTTGAGCGTGGAGTTTACATGGCCTTGTACAAGAGCAGACACCAGAGGTGTGCAAAATCGGTCAAAACTAATTAACCGAACTGAACCTTCAACTGATATGATGGTTTTCATGAGTTAATGAGACTGAAAATTTCAATTAAATAATTTTGAATGGAGTATTGAATGATGTGGTTGTAATTTTTATGTATGAAAAAGAAAAAATAAGCTTTGTTGCTATTTTATCTGTGAGGTCCGACACATGTGTCACTTGCTAAGAGATCTTAGCACATGCCAAAAGATGTTGGATTTAAAATGTCATATCTTATATTCTAGTCTTATTCTAGTCTTAAAAACTGGCATTGGAACCATTAATGAAAAAAAAAAGGACACTTTTGAAAACAATGTTGCAGCAGCGGATCCAGCACTTATCTATCATGTACACAGCCAATTCATAACTTGAGAGATCGATTTAGAGTTAAACACAAAGAAACAGACAAAAATGCAACCCAAAAATCATATATCTAAAGTCAATTATTGAAAGAAATGCCAATTCAGAGTCATCTACAAAAACAGGACAAGTACAACTTAAAATGCAAATCTTAAACTACTTTTCAAGGGGAAAAATGGAACAAGCCTCAAATCCTCCTCCTCCTCCACATGTTTTAATCTTTCCTCTTCCAGTACAAGGCCATGTAAACTCCATGCTCAAGCTAGCAGAGGTTCTAAGCATTGTAGGTGCTCAAGTTACCTTTGTAAACACAGAGCACAGATAGAAATGTCTAGCCAGTTTCACAGACATTGAAGCCTGTTTTTTGAAGTATCCAGGATTTCAATTCAGGACCATACCTGATAGTGTACCAATAGCTCATTCAGTTGATGTGCTGGAGTTTCATGAGTCAATGGAACTGAAAAGCAAGCCAATTTTCAAGCAAATGCTGACTGAGATTAGCCATATGTTAATTGTATTATTGGAGATGGGTTGCTGGGATTTATTCTTGATGCTGCTATTGAGCTTGGGATTCCAATTATTCATTTTTGTACCATTAGTGTGTTAGGAATTGATTATGCAATTAAGACATCTCATGCTTAATAAGGCAAATATCAAAAATTTTGCTCAAACATGCATAATCCTTGATCTAATGAAGACTTCCAATCCCTAGGATCCAATTTGCAATTATCACATAGCTAATCATTCATGGCATCACAAAAATAAGAAATCAACAACCTAGGATTTCTAAGTTTCAAGAAACTTACTAGTTTAGTAAAGGTTGATGAAGACCACAATTTTTCTACTACAATGGTTGGCTCCTTGAATCAACTCTTGAGTCTCCCAAATGTGAGACCTCTAGCTTGAAACACCAAGCTTTAAGCAAATCTCCTTCTTGATCTTGATCAAATGGAAA
>CATIWK010584878.1:0-18900 GCA_949634005.1 Mallotus japonicus
GATAGCTTTCTTCCGAAGAAGTATGTTCAGACTCAGAGGTGATTAGCAAAGCTGAGAGTTTTGCTAAGGTTTCTTCTCCTAAGCCTAATTCCTGAAGTTTTTTGGAGACTTTACAGTATTTAGAGATATGACCTTTCTTGCCACACTTGTAGCAAGTGACATCTTTTAAATCCTTTTTCTTGGATTTAAAGGGTTTATCTCTTTTTGAGGAGGATTTTCTATAAGGTTTTTTGTAATAGGATTCTTCAGAAGTTCTTTTCTTATGAAGTGTCTTAGATTTAGAAAATTTCTTAGAAGAGGACTTCTTACAATCACCATTACAGGTCTGGTCTTTGCTATAGCTATAGTCAAACTGTTTGCAGAAAGAACCTAATTCTTTCTTGGACTCTCTTAACTCCTCATTAAAGAAGTTTGTTTTGTTTTACCAAACACTTTTTGGAAAAGAAAACAACATATAGTTGATTTACCTTATGAATCAGGATTTGATTTACAAAAATTGATATTTGCAGTAATATCAATATATTATTTTTAAATGTTTCTCTCTTATGTTTTAGTTATATCTTTTTATTTTTCAATTTTTTAAAGAAATAAATTTTCAACTTTTAATTAATTTCTCTATTTTTTAAGTTAAAAATTAATAAAATATAGTATATAGTATATGCTATATGCTAGCATGAATTTGTTTAAATTATATTAACTTTAATAGCATTTAATAAAGTTAATTAAATCCCCACTCTTGGTTGTGGTGGTGAGGGTGCTTTGGGCACTTGTGGAAGTGGTCGGTTCAAATCCCCACTCCACCTTCCCCCTCCCCTCTAATCTAACCTAACAACTAACAAATTTGGTCAAAAAAAAAAATAGCATTTAATATTAAAAAAATAATTAATTAATTATTATATATTTAAAAAGTAAAAAAAAATAATTTTTGGCTAGAGTCAAAGATGTCTTAAGACGGTCCTACGCGGGAATTTCCTGCTACTTGTACTGCAGATAAAAAATTATCCTCCATTTTAAATATAAAATATATAATAACTGGGTGGACGACAAATGTGAGCTAATCGCATGCTTTATTTTCTAGGATTTAAGGTGAACTAACAATAGGCGCATGTAGTATGATAGCCTTAATTCAGTGGTAGATTTACATTAAATTTTAGTTAGCAATAGGATCTAAATTACCGATTTAGATGATATTTGTTTTTTCTCTTTTGGCGTTATGAAATTACATGCATTTATATAAGTTAACCAAACACGATAATGTGCTTATTCTGAAATGACGACTAGCTGGTGGTCATTATTATCATCATCCAATCTCCAACCGAAATTTGTAGAGCTGGTGATTGATTTTTTATTAACTACAATACACATGTCATGTGCTAGCATGACTTTTCCACCTTCCTTTAGAGCTCCAACTGTCGTGGAAACGAACATCTCTGTGGTGGAACACCGCATCTGTTTGGCAAGTCCTGAGCCACCCCGAAAGCCTGACGAGCATCCCTTCCATGAAATTGCCGACCAATAGTTATCATTAGACCTTGGCATCGGCAAGGGGCTGGCATCCAACGGAGATTGTTGCAGCACTGACTGAGATATCTATTGAAGCCGGGCCTTACGCCAAATCCACCAACCCGTTGCCTCACATAATCCCGGCAAGGCCAGAGATTCTGCATCATCTGAAGATCTCCACCGCAACTTTGATCAGTTGGGTTGGCGTCCTCCTCGTTGACGGTGACAGTTGTTTGGTAGATGGAAGCATCAGCCAAGAAGAGAAGAGCTATGAAGCTAGCTAAAAGGAAGGTGAGCTTTGCCATTTACGATAGATTTAATAGAGTTTGATGGCTGAGTACCCGGAGGCGGTGAAGAGGGTTATTTATAGTGTAGTTGAGGTTCTGCATGGAGTATACGTGTTGTGTTGAATGGGACGATGGTAGCATTGTTTTGGAAGATGGTGATCTTATGATTACACGCATGAGCCAGAGCTACACGTAATTTTGCGAACCTCTTTTACCCTTAACCACCTCACGGACACTGGGTCTTATGTCGCTTCAAGTGCCCTAAGTGGGTCTTGAATCCATCCAGTAGTGGCTGTGGCTAGTCACAAGCCCAACTGAGATCAGCTGGGTTACAGTCAGACTTCTATAGGACTAAAGTTCCAGCAGTCACTGTTCACAATCCCAGCTCATCTAAAGTTATAGTAGTCACTAGTCACAAGCCCAGCTGTGATCAACTGGGTTATAGTCATAGTGCTTAGGGGTGTAATCGAGCCGAGCTTTAGCTAGCTCGGACTTAGTTTGTTTATAAACGAGTTGAACTCAAGCTAAGCTTACTATCTTTTATGGTGCTCACGAGGTGTTCGCGAGTTTAAACAAGCCTAAAGAAATTTTAAAAAATACAAACTATAAATTATAATTCTAATTCAAAAATTAAAAATAAATTATTTATTAAAAAATTACGATATATTTAATAAAAATTATGATTTTATTCCAGTAATATATTTTTTAAAATATTTTTTACAATACGAATTTATATATTATATATCAAAAATCAAATTACTATACATTAAAATCACCAGCTGGCTCACGAGCTTCTGTTCGAGCTTGTTCGTGAGCTTCACGAGCTTCTGTTCGAGCTTGTTCGTGAGCTTCACGAGCCGAACTTTGTATAGTTTGAGGTCGGCTTATTTATTAAACGAGATTCAGTATACAAACTCAAACGAGCTTTTATTGAGCCGAACACCGAGCTGCTCTCAAGCAGCTCGCCTCGTGTACACCCCTAATTTTCATGCAAATACTAGGGACAAAAAGGAAATATCAGCTATTCTTTTTCAAGGTTGATAATGACAATTAAGTGCTATCTCACTCTTCGGTTGGCATGAAAGGATGCTTTGACGACAGTTGAATTCAAAACTTGTAATATTAATTAAAGACTTCTCTTTCGATAGAGGCTAATTAAGTATATATATTAATCTTTGATTATTCAGATATAACTGTCTCCTTATCACCATTGATGATGTAACTATGCTACCGCCAGCCTTAGATTTTGAAGTCTAGAAGAATACAAGGCAAAGATAAATAAAAAATTTAAAATAAAAACATAATTTTCTTTTTTTTTTTTAGATAAAACACAAATTTTCTTAAACAATTATTATTATTATTATTATTTTCTATTCAAAAAAAATTATTATTATTTTTATTCATATGATTATTCTGAAATTGTTGTCTAACTTTTCTCTGAGCAATTTATTTTTTATATATTTTGTGATATAAAAATAAAAAATCAATTCTAATTTTTTATTTTTTTTGTTCAGTTTCTATGGAAATGGATGACTATGAGTTTATAAATCTATTTATCTTTTTTTGTTCATGGCTTAACAAAAATGTGAAAATAATCTATTAGCTCTATATAATTTTGTGTTGTGACAAAGTTATAGATTATGTGAAAAATTAAAGCAGGATCAAAGATGACTTTCATCTTAGACCTTATCGTCAATTATGCTGGAAATTAGAGTGTTAAAATTCCTAATATAACTTTGATTATTTTCTCTAATATGACATATAATGAAAAATATATATAATTAATTGACACCCCACAGGTATATTTCTATTCAATTAAATAATTTATTTTCCTAAGGGAAAAGTTACTTGCAGCACAAGGATGTCCAATCCAAATAGGAGAAGGAGTCCCTTATCATGAAGAATCCCGGATCAGGAAGGAAACCTCCTAAATAGGAGTAAGTCCAACATGGAAGAGGAATCCTATTCCTCTCAGGTTTGAGCATCTCATTCTCTATAAGTACTCATTCCCTCTCCCCTTATTATTCATTCTATTCTCTTAAGCTCTTATTCTCTCTTTATCTCTCTAAATTCTCTCTCTACCCTCTCTGACTTAAGCATCAGAGGGTTTATGGGGGAAATCCCACATTTCACCTTGCGTATTTGTTGATTGCTTGACTGCAGGACTCGGAGGCTCCGGAATTCAAGTTATTAAGTGGCGCCGTCTGTGGGAATCTCTCGAGTCAAAGCCAAACCATCTACCGAGCCAAGCAACTTCTATTATGACATCTAGTCCACCGCCCACTACTGACACTCAGATCAATCCGCTTGGAACAACTTCAGATACTCATATCAACCCCTCTGCCCCCATTAACCCGTCGGCTCCCACCTCACCCATTGATCCATTGGCTCTGATTCATCATGTTGGACCATCAACACAAATTCCTTTTAACCCCCACATACCACTTAGAGTTACCCATGGTTGGACAACTCCTGGTATGAGCTTTCCTTATTATGCTCCTTTGCACCACACCAGCAGACCCATTCCTTTTGTACCTTTCCCAAACCTCTCAATAACTCCCATTACAAACATACCAGACCTAAACACAGTAACCCAAACACTCAACCTACCCCCAACAAGTAAAGAGGCAATAATCCAGAATATCCAAGCCCAGATGATCCTCATGCAACAACAGCTAAACACCTTAATCCAAGATAATAACCCTGGAGCAGCTAATTCGAAAAATAATATGATCATACCACCTGCAGTAACTCAGAATGCTCCCGCAAAGGATGAGGAAGCTCAGAAAGATCCGGAAGGGGAGTCTAGCACAAGTCGTCTTGCCCTAGACGACTCCCAGATAGCCTAGAAGGCCGAACAAGTAATCCAGAAAGCTCAGACTGGGCCAAGAAAGGAGGATGAATGAATTCTAGAAGGAACAACACCTTTCGTGAGCAGGAATAATAAAACAGAGATCCCATCTAAGTTCAAATTGCCTCAGCTAGAGCAATATGATGGCACTGGAGATCCAGTCAACCATGTATCGTCATTCAGAACAAAAATGATGCTCCAGAATGTCAATAACAGGATTTTATACCGTGTCTTTCCCAACACACTCACCAAAATTACTCAGAGGTGGTTTCACCAGCTACCGAAAAACTCTATTTTATCTTTTGAGGAATTGGTTGAGAAATTCAGGACTTGTTTTATTACCAATGTTCCTCCTACTAAAAGCATCAACGATCTTCGAGCATGTAGGTAGGAAATCAGCGAGTCATTGAGAAGCTACTGGGATAGGTTCAATAAAGTGGCTATGCAAATCGAAAACTTAAGTGATGAAGTAGCTATAAAAGCATTGAGGAACGAAACTCGATTCAGAAAACTGAAAGACAAAATTCTAATAAAAGAGCCACGCACTTTTGCAGAGGTCATGTCCATGGCCACAAAGCTAATCAAGATGGATGATGATAGAAGACTGCGGCGAGATAATAAAAAGACACCTTTCGAGAAAAATGAAAGAATTGATAAGAGAAGACCTACAGCTCCTAGAAATAATTTCAGAAATCTGATAGAATGATTTAGAAATGAGACTAAGAGATTTACACCCTTCAACGCTTTCAGGTCGTAAATTCTCATGTGGATTAGAGAGAACGGAGTGGGCATAACTCCAGCCAGAAAGTTGACTCCACCAAAAATAGGAATCTTGGATAAAAGGAAATATTGCCAATACCATCGAGATTTTGGGCATGAGACTGACAGTTGTCGAGACCTCGCGTGGGCAATTAAGTAATTGATAAAAAATGGGAAGCTAGGAGGATTCATGAGGAACCGGGATTCAAATGATCAAATTGCAGATTCCTCTAATACAAAGAAAGCTCGTAATGAAGTAGCCAGAGTCATCAACATGATTGTCGGAGGAGAAACGCCAGTTGAGAAGAAATTAAAAAGACCTTGGAGGGAAGAATGATGAGTATTTAGACGAAAGCTGACCATCATGTTCGGACCTGATGATGGGGAGCATGCTCAGCATCCCCATAATGATGCCTTGGTCATAAGTGCATACATCTGGAATTATTTGGTAAAAAGACTTCTAATAGATGATGGGAGTGCTGTCAATGCACTTTCATAGAATGCCTATAAGGCAATGGGAGGCTCAATCACTAATCTGAAAATAATTAAAAATCCCATCCTAAGTTTCTATGGAGGAACAATCCAACCAATGGGAGTAGTGGAACTAGAAGTGGAATTTGGAAACCGAGAAACCGGAGACATGAAAGTAGTCAAATCCTTTTTCAATATGGTAGACCTCCCACTCACCTATAACAGAATCATCAGAAGGCCAATTCTATACGAGATTGACGTAGCCACGAGTATTAGGCGGCTGACTATGAAAATTCCTTTAGAAGATCGGGTGATAACCATCCTCGGCGATCAGTCTATGGCTAAACAGTGCCATCAGATGGCAACCAAACCCCATATGGAGGCATTCCCTTTAAAATCCCTGGAGATAGAAAAACAATGAGCCAATCCAGAGCCAATTGACTAAGTCCAAACTCTACAGATAGCTGAGGGCAAGACAGTTAGGATTGGTGGGGAACATGATGAGAATATCAGCAAGGGAATTAGTATAGTTTTGAGCAATCACTTAAGCAGTTTTGCCTTAAAAGCATCCAAGATTGTAGGGGTAGATCCTCGGATTGTATCACACAGCCTGAACATCAACCCAGAAGTAAAACCCATAATTCATAAGAATAGAAAGTTTGCCTATGAAAGGCAAAAGTTGATTTCCGAGAAAACTAAGAAGCTGTTAGACGCCGGATTCATTAGGGAAGTTACACACCTGGAATGGGTAGCTAATGTAGTACTTGTTAAGAAAGCTAACGGGAAGTACATGATGTGTGTTAACTACACGGATCTGAACAGAGCTTATCTTAAAGATAGCTATCCATTACTAACAATTGATCAGTTGGTAGATTCAACAGCCGGTCATAGTTTATACAGTTTCATTGATGCTGCTTAGGGGTTCCACCAGATTCCAATGAAAAAGGAAGATCAGGAGAAAACATCCTTATTACACATTAGGGCCTTTACTATTACAAAGTCATGCCCTTTGGGCTAAAGAATACGGGAGCAACTTATCAGAGGCTGATGAATCAAGTATTCCAAGACCATATTGGGAAGAATGTGGAAGTGTATGTAGATGATATCATCGTCAAACGCCAGCAAGCAGAACAATATGTTGAGGATCTTGAGCAAATCCTTTGTATTCTTGACCAATACTGGATCAAGTTGAACCCAGAAAAGTGTGTCTTCAGAGTGAAAGCAGGGAAATTTTTAGGTTTCATGATTTCACATACGGGAATAGAGGTAAACCCGGAGAAGATAGAAGCCATTCTAAACATGAAAGCTCCTAAAACACTGAATGAGCTTTAGAATCTTAATGGCAGAATCATGGCTCTTGGAAGGTTCATCTTATGCTCAGCCAAAAAGTGCTTACCTCTATTCCGAGCTTTGAAAAATTACAAGAAGTTTGAGTGGAATGACGAGTGCCAGACAGCGTTTGAAGAAATCAAGAAGTTCTTGTCCTCACCTTCATTGCTCAACAGGCCAATCCCACATGAGGTTTAATACTTGTATCTCTCTATCGGACACGAGTCCATTACTTTAGTGTTGGTCCAAAAGGAAGGAAGTTAGCAGAGCCTAATTTATTATGTTTGCAAGATACTCAGAGGCTCGGAAGCCTGGTATCCCAAATTGGACAAACTCACTATGATGGTCGTCCATACATCCAGGAAGCTCAGGCAGTACTTTCAAGCTCATTCAATAGTGGTTAGAATAAACTTCCCCTTACAAAAAATTCTCCAAAGGCCTGAAACTTCAGGACAACTTGTCCAATGGTCAGTCCAGCTAGGAGAATTTAATATTAGCTACGAGCCTCGCCAACAGATAAAAGCTCAAGTATTGGCTGACTTCATTCAAGAAATGACAGTAGAAGAAGTAGTATCTATATCTTACCCGGAGTAGAAACTGTACATTGATGGAGCATCTGGGGCACAAGGATCTGGATCCAGGATTATTCTCATTGGACTAAGCAAGGTCAGAGTCAAATATGCGGTCCAGATCAAGTATAATACCACAAACAACGCAGTTGAGTATGAAGCATTACTTACGGGACTTAAGTTAGCCATAGAAGTCAGAGCTGAGCATCTCAAGATTTATTCTGACTCTCAATTAGTGGTTAACCAGGTCAAAGGTAAGTACCAAGTCAAAGAGTCGAGCATGATCAAGTATGTGGAAAAGGCAAGACAGCTCTTGAAGAAGCTTGAGTAGGAAGAGGGACAATGGGAAATACTATAAATTCCTAGAAGTGAGAATTCAGAAGTAGATCTATTGGCCAAATCAGCATCAGAAAATAACCAAGTGTTCAGCGAGCTTGAGTTAACCGAGTAACTTACCAAGCCGAGTATCGAGGAAATAGAGGTGCTGAGTGCTCAAGATGTAGCTGAGTGGATGAAGCCAATCATTAAATATCTGGATCATGGCATCCTACCTCAAGACAAACTTAAAGTTCGAAAGCTGAAGCTCAAAGCTGCACATTACTCTATGTAGAATGGAGAGCTTTACAGAAGATCTTTGTCTCACCCGTGGTCAAAGTGTGTATTTCCGGAGGAAGGCAACTATGAACTTAGAGAAATCCATGAAGGAATATGTAGAGCTTATGAAGCCTAAATTTTGTTAATCAGAAAGGCATTACTGTAAGGACATTACTAGCTAACTATGTCCAAAGATGCACTGCAGCTTGTCCAAAAGTGTCCCAAATGCCAACAGTTCGCCCGTTTGAATCACAAGCCATCCAACACCCAGCATCCAATTGGAAGCCCATGGCCCTTCGCGGTTTGGGGAATGGATATCTTAGGACCTTTCCCAATTTCAACATCCCAGAAGAAGTTTCTAATCGTAGCCATCAATCATTTCACCAAATGGGTAGAGGTTGAAGCTGTTCCAACCATCACAGAAGCTTGGATTCAGCACTTCTTCTGGAAAGAGGTCATCTGTAGATTTGGCATACCTCACACTTTGATTATAGATAATGGGAAGCAGTTTAATAATGACAAATTCAAAACATTCTGCTCAGATTTGGGTATCAAACTCAGGTTCACATCAGTGGCTCATCCTCAGACAAACGGGCAAATAGAAGTTACTAATAGAATCATCATGCAAGGCTTAAAGAAAAGGCTAGACGAGAAAAAAGAAAACTGGGTTGAAGAACTCAACAATATCATCTGGGTATACAGAACAACACCAGATGTTCAACAGGAGAAATACCTTTTAGACTGACGTATGAAATGGATGTAGTGATACCAGTAGAGATCGGATCATCGAGTTATCAAGTAACTGGGGAGCTGGATACTGATGTTAATAATCTCAATGCTTGAATATGCCTGGACTTGCTTGAAGAAAGAGGGAAACAAGCATCCGTTGTCTCAGAAGCTCAGAAATGGAGAATCTCCGGGTATCACAATAAACTTATCCAGCTAAAATAATTCAAGATTGGAGTCTTAGTGCTGAGAAGAGTAGACATCGGTAGGGGAAGCTCCGGAACAGGCAAGCTAGGACCAAATTGGGAAGGCCCTTATCAAGTCATAGAGAAAACTACTAAAGGGGCATATAAGATAAAAGATGCGCAAGGGAAAGAGTTGCCTAGATATTGGAATTTAGATAGCCTACGAAAATACTATCAATAGAAATATTGTACTCAAAAAGCTAAAGTACTAATGAAATAAAAGTTCACTTTCATTTATATCTTAAAGTCCTTACATCAGTCAAAAAAAGAGAAAAAAAAAGAAAGCAACAAAGAGAAAAGTAACCAAGTATTCATGGTTAAGCCTCAGATTCAGGAGGCATCGCCCTTCCAAAAAGGGGAGGATCCACAATTTCCAAAGCTTGATTATCGGATACTTTAGTAATTTCAACATTAGACTCAATCCTAGAAGTTGATTTTTCCCCAGCAACCTTGAGATTAGCAAGATGCCCCGAGGAAGACTTCTCAGTAACGTTGGTTTTCTTCCTAGTGACCTAAGGATCCTTGCGTTGCTTGGAAGCAGATCTGTTGGCCTTATCTTCTTCAGCAGCTAATCTAGCCAAGTCATTGGGTGAAATCTTCTCAAGCTTGAAGAAGTCCAAATCTGCATTCTGGGCAAGCAGTATCCTTCTACACTCAGATTTATAGGCTTTTAGAAATCCCTTCAGCATTTTTTGATAAGTCTTCACATCCTCACTTCGGGATTCCTTTTCTTTAGCCAACTCTCTCTTTAGAGATCCAAGCTCGGAGTATTATTTGTTTATTCTTTTAGTAAGCTGAGCTTGCGAATACTTGATCTCTCGAATCTTCTTCTGGCAAGCATCAACCTCAGATTTAGTTTTGGCATGCTCAGACTCCTCAAGCTCCAGTGCCTATTTGGTTGCACCTAACTTCTTATCATAATCAATGGAAATAGTGCCAACTTCCGCTTCTTTGAAATTGTATTCACTCTGAAGGATGGAATGCTCATCCTTTGCCAAAAGCAAGCCTTGAGCCATCTAAAAGAAAAATGGAAATGATCAATACGGAACATCTATGATCAATTATCAACACAGGAGCTCAGATAAGTTACCTCTAGGGCATGGCAAATCAAGGAATTATATAACTTGTCTCTCCTAATTTCTCGCCACCTCTAAACATCTTCTGGTAAGCGCAGAGATTCAGCATATTGATCCCTAACTTGTAGGTTAAGGACGCTCGGAGGATTCATCTTACTAAAAATCCACTTCTTTGTATCTGGGCATCCAAGAAGTTTCGGGCGCTTGATGAAGACACCCTTAACCAACTCTTCTTCATCCTCTGTCTCTTTCCCTTAAGCAGGCTTCTTCGAGGGCCTAGCAGTACTTTTTCGGACCAGAAGAACCTCGAAATCCTCCTCAGCCTCCACTTGATATTGAACATGAGTCGTAGCATGCTCTTCCTCCTGAGTAAGGTCAGTAACCTCCTGAGCCTCCGTTTGCTTGTCATCTGATATGAATAGTCTATCTGCAAAGGTATAATAATCAGCCATCTACAAATAAAAGAAAAATTAAGGTCAGAATAATACCTTCATGAAGCTCGGAACTTACCAGTAATGCTTATTATGAGAATATCAGGATACACCCTCCGGATATATCGCCGAGATAAAGTCTCAACTGATATGCTCTCCATCACACTCTACTCATGAAGCCTCTTTATCAAATTGGCTTCTTCATCCGAAAATCTTGCAGGTCATGCCACTCATTGGCAATCCTCTGCCCACTGGCGCCAGACATCAATGAAGTCCGTCGGATGCTTAATAACAAAGAATCTGTGCCTCCAGGATTTAGGTAAATCTGGGAGTTTCATGAAAAAACTATGTTTTGGGACTGCCGACAGAGAGAAGGTCAGCTCTCCCGTCTTTTTTGCCAAACTATACATATATCGGAAGTGCGATAAATCCGGCAACCTATCCACTTTATTCATCAATTCTATATATTCGGTCAAAATACGGTAACTGTTGGGGTGAAGCTGGCTGGGGGTAATAAGGTAGCGATTTAGGAACATCCTCATAAAAGGATCCAAAGGAAACCTTAAACCCCCATCCATCTGATTAAAATACACCACTGGTTTTAACATCTCATACATAGGCGTATGAGCCTTCAACTCTCTGTCTACAGTATGCAACACATACTCTTGTGGAATACCAAAACACCTATTGTACCACCTTAACATACTCTCATTTACCCTTGATTCAAAAATATCAGATTTAACTTGCTCTCGAGGAGCCATCATGCTTACAAAAGAAATAAAACATAAAGGAAAGTTAACAAGAAAGAAAAATTCTTCACCTGGGCGCAATAACGAATTTGGCAGCAGATGTAAAGGAAGCAGAAGGAAAGAACACTTGACACTAATAAGAGAAACATAACACAGTGAGGAAGGCAAGCATAAATGATTTTTTCAACGTATAGACTTGTAATTTATACATTCAAAGAAAGATCTAGAAGGACTCAAACTGCCCTCCCACACAGAGCATTCAGCCTCAACATTTTAGGGGCATCATAGTCATAACACTTTGCATTTAACAACCATCATTAGTGCAATTATTAAGGCACTGTCCTTTCAATAGACGTAACTCTCTAGCTATAAATTCGCCGTCAAACACACCACATCTTCTGACACATGAACAGACACTACAGTTTGAAATTCAAAAAAGAATTTCCAAAAAGGCAGGCAATTTAAGCGCCAGAAACTTCTTCAGATCTTTGATTACTTTTTAGTACCGAGCATCTCAAAGTCGAGTATATATGGAAACTCACATCCTCGGGCGCTTTTCAGTATCAAGCATCTCATAAACTCGAGTATATATGGAAACTCGCATCCTCGGGTCGCTTTTCAGCACTGAGCATCTTATAAAGTCTAGTATATATGGAAACTAGCACCCATTCTACGTGTTACTATAACACTAGTGGGTTAATCCCTTGGGACGCCGAGCATTAAACTCCAGCACTAGCTGGTCCCATTTTGCGTGTTACTATAACACTGGCGAGTCAATCCCTCGGGACTTCGAACATTAAACTCCAGCACTAGCTGGTCCCATTCTGCATGTTGCAATAACACTGGTGGGTTAATCCCTTGGGATGTTTTATTAACACCGAGCATCTATAAGTCCAGCTGGCATCTTTTTGTTATTTCACTCTGATATCCGGAATTCAATAACTCGGTACCGAGCATCATCACCTTCAGTGACTGAGGCTGGCCACCTCAACTCACCCTTTTGGCATTACCGAAGATCGTTATCACCTCTCCTTCAGAACTCTTTACTCCGCGTATCTACTGAACTTTAAAAATCTCAAACATAAATATCTGACTGGACTTGCATAGTGGACTCTTGATACCCCACAGGTATATTTCTATTCAATTAAATACTTTATTTTCCTAAGAGAAAGGTTACTTGTAGTACAAGGATGCCCAATCCAAATAGGAGAAGGAGTCCCTTATCAGGAAGAATCCCAGATCAGGAAGGAAACCTCCCAAATAGGAGTAAGTCCAACATGGAAGAGGAATCCTATTCCTCTCAGGTTTGAGCATCTCATTCTCTATAAATACTCCTTCCCTCTCCCCTTATTATTCATTCTATTCTCTTAAGTTCTTATTCTCTCTCTACCCTCTCTGACTTAAGCATCAGAGGGTTTTTGGGGGAAACCCCACATCTCACATTGCGTCTTTGTTGATTGCTTGACTGCAGAACTCGAAGTTTCCAAAATTCAAGTTATCATTAATTAAAATTTAAATTAATTAGAGTCCAGTACACTTTGGATACCGATGGTTTAAAAAAATTGAAATTAGGACTTTTTTTGACATTATACGAAGAAAAACCGGAGAAGGAGAAGTGGAGATTCGAAATCACGATAATACTTATGGGAGATTTAACCACTAAAATAAAATTTGAGTGCCTTTTCAAAAAATTAACCAAATGGGTTTTTCACCTGTTAGAATTGAACAGCCACTAGGCATTAAAATTTAGACTTGGTCATGAAGAATCGCATAAAAAATTAGAATTTTTTCCATTGCCAAGTGCGTACATGCTACTATATGCACCTTAATAACTATGTATAATTAATTTACAAATTCTAAATTGCTATTTAGTAGCATTACATAATGGATTTGAAATGTTTAAAATGTAAAATACTAGAATATTTTGTTTAACCAATTATCACTAAAAAACTTAACCAAATCATAGTTGAATTTTGGAGTTTTTTTTTTTAACGGAATTGTTGTTACTATAACCCAAAACATGTCTGATAATGCACCTGTTCTATTGGTTGGTTGTTCATACATAGAACCCTCCCTAGTACCCAAAAAACAAAACAAAACAAGAGATGACAAGAGATAGTGTGTATATCAAGCAAAGATCTAGGCTGTTTGATCTGCCTACAGAAGCAGAAATATTTGCTTAGTTATTAGAGCTCGCATTTATGACTAATTCTTCTTTATATATAAAATGGAACCCAATTACTCTTTTAAGTAATAATAACCAGAACTCAACCCGAAATCAACTTAGCTCAGGCATGCGACTACTGTTCTACAGGGAGACTGAGTTAGTGAGTGAGACGGGTCATCTGATTGAGATCAGAGAAAGCCGTTGCTGCGCTCCAGCCGGGAATTATGACCGCGTAGTCATAATTCCAATATTTGGTCGCCTGAACATTCCTGCAATCGAGTTTCATGATTATAGCATTCTTTTAGGAAAGCCAACTGACGTAGCGGAAGAATGTAGGATAAATATTAATGATTATTGAATCGCACATGACTACCAATCACTAACCTTCTACAACCTGTAATTCTCAAATTCAGGAAATAGGCATCAAAATTCAAAGAATTTTGAGAAATCTCAAAAGAGTCGAATTCTATTATCAATAACAACGTCCAAAAGCCAAAAACAAAAAGGGTTAAATAGAAAACCCTAAAACAATCCCAAACAAACTAGGAAATAAGAATTCTAAAACAAGTAAAACACAAAATTGCCTTTTTTGAAGGCCTAAACGATAGAATTTGCCCGAAAAGCAACGGAGCTCACAAGCAAAGTTAGTGACTTCTGATCCTTGGCCCGTTTCCAATGAAATTAGGCTTTTGAATCGCCAAAATTCGAAACTCCAAAGTTGCAGTTAATTACGAAACTGCCACTACTTCAATTTCTCATATTTCTCCATGTACCGAATTGCTTGCTCTTCTATGTCCGCGTCACCAACGGTTTTAAAGATCTTTATCAATGGAGTGGATAGTGGGGAAGTCTTGATTCCGCAACATTTTGTCCACTTTGCAAGACTACTTTTCGGGGTGGAAGGTGACGGTAATCGCCTGATTGTCAAGAGGTGTGAGAGCTAGGCTAACTGATTTCTGCAGACTCAGGTTATTTCTCTCCAGTCTAGACAATACATATCTTTTTTCTCGTTTTAATTCTTATCTATAATTCTTTCAATTTCTGTTGTAACAAAAGCATAAACCCTGATAATTGTATAAATATAAGTTTGAGTTTAGATTCTTGTTGCCTATGTTTGGGTTTGGTTTTGTTTTGTTTTGTCATTTTTGTGTTCTTATTTGTGCTCATGCTTCTTATCAAGTAGGGGTTTTAGATGGCTTCTTGGAAGAAACTTCGATGGCAGGCTGGTTGAAAGAATCATATGATATGATTTACAATCATGTTAAATCCCAGGTAATTTCTCTAACTTTTTTTCATTTTGTGTATTATAGATCCATTAAAACTTTAAAAGAAAATCTTCTATATATGAGTTGTGCATGTGGAATCTGGAATTATTCATTAAAAACCAATTAAAAGACTACATGTAGGTAGATTAAATGTAATGCTCTTAAGATGAGTAATTCTCTCTAAGGACTCCACTCCCTCAAATGCTGGCTGAGAGATGGATCTGAGAGTCAACCTATACTTTCTTAAGGGTTGTTTACCCCCAAACCGCCTAATTCAAGAAAAGGTGGGCGGCGAAGAGAAACAGCCCAGCCTCTTTTCAAGAAAGCTTTGTGGGATCTACAACTCAGACAATGCTTTGAACATGAAAGTATGCAGTTCCGCCCCTTCTACCATGCATAGGGAGAAAAGGGACGGGAAAATTAGTCCGATTTTTGGCAGCGAGCATAGGTTGATAGCAAGAAAGCAAGCCAAGTATGGGATAACAGATGGTGCAACAACATCAACAAGGGGTGATGGTTGGTATTGGAAGAGTACCAAGGTCAGAAATCCCAGAAGCTTTCTCGGAAGGCCACTTTTTTACTCAACTCCACCCTAGTAGTCCCTGGACTCACTATGTATACGAGTCCATCCATCCAGCTTCTTTTTCATCCTTGTGCAGCCATCTTTTCATGATTACACTAAAATATAGGCACACTTTCTTTCTTGATTCTTTATTTTTTTAGTTAAATCCTCAATTTTGTTTTCCTTGAATTAAGAGATGATTTTTTTTTAATTCACCTTGTAGGCCTTATTTAAGCAGACACTCACCAAGTAGTATAAAAAATATCGTTCCCACGAGGACTAGTTCTAATCACCTATTAACCCAATTTTCTATTGTCTAAGGCTATCGAACATGGAATTTTTAAATGAAATTTAAATATCAAATAAATGAACCTACAGAATAAAAATAATTTTCAAATATAAAGAATAACAACCAATAATCAAAACTTGCTAGGAATTGAATCACCTCACAATCACTAGGCTTCCCGAATTTATTACTCAATTAGCTATGCATATCCTGAGTTTTTCTAAAGCATCAATCAATCTTTCTCAAGTATCAATTAATTTAAATTCACAATTATCCATCAAGGCAATAAAGACCCAATTCTCATTGCAATCCAAACACCTAGATATCAAAATCATAAATTATGAAGCACAACTCAATGGGAATTTAATCAACTCAATTTATCTCTAATTTTTAGTTAAGTTAAACTTGCGTTTATGGGTCTATTAGAATTACCATCTCTCAATGCATAATCCCAATTGAAATCATGTTATTGATGGCCAAACAACAACAAGCATTAAGATTAATAAACACAATATGCAACAACTAATGAGTTTATTAAATTGGAAGCCTAGATCCTGTTTGGATCATCAAATCCTAACAAATAAATATTTAGCCTAACATATTATAAAAATATTCAACACAGCCATAAAAACATCCTATGAAAATTATAAGAATAAAAAGGAGAGAAGAAAATAAAACTAGAATTTTGTGCTATTTGATCTTCAACTCTTGATCTCTCTTGAGTTTTCCCAATTTTCTTTGAGCCTTTCCAGCTGCTTCCTCCTGCCTCCTCTTGTCCAAAACATCCCAAAATGATGTATTTATAGCCCCCCTTGAAGAGTGGAGATGTTGCCCTAAAAATAGGTTGATGCCACATCATCAAAATTCGGCTCTGCAGAGGGCTGCGACCACAGCACCATAGGCGCCAATTTCCTTCATCTCTCGGCTGCGGTCGCAGCCTTAGCTGTGATGGCAGCTGAGTCTTCGCACCCAAAACGTGACTTTTTCATCCAAATTCCTTCATTAGGCATCCAACCAACCTAAAACACATAAATTAAAGTTAAAACCAATAAACTAATAAAATAAAACCAATTAAAACACAAGAAACTACTAACTAACAAAATAAAATGCCTAGCTAATAATGCAAATTTTCGCACAAATAGGGTGTAAATGAGCCGAACTGCTCGCGAGTTGCTCGGTGTTTGGTTCGATAAAAATTCGTTCGAGCCCGTATATTGAAGCTCGTTTAATAAACGATCCGAGCTCAAACTATATAAAGCTCGGCTTGTGAAGCTCGCGAACAAGCTCGAATAGAAGCTTATGAGCTAACTCGTAATTTTAATGTGTAGTAATTTGATTTTATATATATAATATATAAATTCGTGTTGTAAAAAATATTTTAGAAAAAATATTATTAGAATCAAATAATAATTTTTATTAAATATATTGTATTTATTTAATAAATAAATTATTTTTAATTTTTTAATGTATAACTTTAATTTATAGTTTGTATTTTTTAAAATTTCTTTAGGCTTGTTTAAGCTCGCGATCGAATAGCTCGTGAACACCAAGTGGGATAGCAAGCTCGGCTCGATTATAAACGAATCAAGCTCGAATTAGTCAAAGCTCGGCTTGACTCGGCTCGGCTCGATTACACCCCTACCTGGATTTCTATTGGCTTCTCTGTTTGGGTAATTCGTGTGTACCCATATATGCTAATGATACTAAATCGTCGAATATTGAATCTTCTGGGCTTGCTATTTTTTAAAAAAGCTCTTTTGGATATTATACAATGCTTTGCTTATATGAGAAGAGCCTATGCTTTATGGATCGTTTTGCTTTGATTTGCTATATTTTATGGTTAAATGCACTAGGAATATATATAGCTGTTAGCCAGCTGCTCCACCATGAATTCATCCATCATCGCTTTCCACTCCTATTTGGATCATTGGTTACATAAAGGACAGGAATACATGTCTCTAACCGAGACATGCGTCCCTGTCGTTGGTGGGTGGAAAAGTCCATCTTGTCCTTATATTTTTTACTTTGATTTCTCCTTTTTAAAGTTCAATTTTTTTATTATTTTTTATTTTTTAATTTAAAACCTAAGTTGCACATGAGTGAACCATCGTGTAAGGATTTAAACACCTTTAGTCTATAATTTTTTTTAATAATGTAATGAAAAAAAATTTGAACTGAGGAGCAAAAGGGTAATTGCATCGCTAGTAGCGACACTAAACATTACCCTTACATAAAATTGTTACATTTTTTTTTTTTGGAAAATGACATGTTCTATCCTTAAATTTAGGACAATTATCAATTAAATCTTACTTTGAAAGTAATTTTAATTTGCTCCTTCAACTTTATAAATTGTGTCAATTCTATCCAATTTTATTTGAAGAATCTAATTGTATTTTTAAAAATTACTTTTAAATTCCTATTAAATAAATTTGATAGTTATTCAATTTTTTTCCTTTTTTAAGAAAAATAAAATTTAAAAAATATTTTCAAGTTTTAATCTTCGTAGCTCTCACAAATATAAGTTTCTTTAAAAATAAAATTTACCACTTTTAAATAAATTTTAAAATAAATTTTAAAAAATAAATTTCTTTAAAAATATTTATAAAGATATAAGTTTTATTATATTTTGGATATACACTATTCAAATCTATACATATAAATAAAATGTTATTTATTCTTTTTTTTAGAATAAAATGTTATTTATTCAAATCTATACATATAAATAAAATATTATTAATTTTAAATTAAAATATTGAAAACTAAAAATTCAAAATATAATTATCATTGTAATTTTAAAATAATTAGAATATATACATGTGTAAATAAATTAATAATATTAATATTAAATTATGACTGAAAATATAAAAATATATCAAAAAAAGTGAGAGTATTGAAATGATAATTTATAAAAAATACGAGGATTAGGATTTTCACTACAAGTACAAGGTCCTATACACACACATATATATATATATACACACACACACACACACACACACACATATATATATATATATATATATATATATA
>CATIWK010585009.1:0-15456 GCA_949634005.1 Mallotus japonicus
CACATACTTGATGACCTTAGAAAGAATTAACTATTCATTTAGTTATCATAAAAAAAATGATAATGGAAATGCCTCTTTATTAATCAAATGATAAAGTCAATACATAGTCATAAATGATTGACCTAGTGCATATCACTAACATCTTTTGTTGACTTATGGGGCATTAAGGGTTAGTGGGATGTGTAGAGAAAATATATGTGGATTAAACACATGAGATGTGTTTGAAGTATATATACATCTATTCTCTACACACATTAGATATTTATACATATACACTCATGACTATGTCAAGGTGGCATGCAAGGTGGCATGCTACTGATGTGGTCTAAGAGATATTTGTATGTAAATATCTATCTTAACCCTAATTCTCTACATATAAATATAACCTTAAGAAGAGTTCTAAAGGTTAGAGTTTTGTGATATCCATTAAGTGTTAGTGGATTGTGCAGAGACAAGTAATATACCAAAAGGAAACCAGACAAATACCAAACATAAACTCTTAGTTCTTGCTAGTGAGATCAAGTTAGTTCAAGCTTCTTGGGTCACAAGAGAGGTGCTTGCAACCATACTTGATTGAAGGCAAGAAGGTGATTGGAGAGCTTTGGTGTTTCAAGCTAGAGGCCATACACTTGGGTGGCTTAGCATTGATTCAAGAGAGCAATCCATTGTAGTAGATAATCTGTGGTCTACTTCAAACTTGGGAAATTGGTAAGTAATTCCGCAACTTGATTTCCTAAGTTTATATTTATACATGTGATGTATATTTAGTTATGTGTTATATTGCAAAATGAATCTTGGGAGTGGAATTCTTTATGTGATGAAGGGTTATGACAAAGTAAATTTTTGAAATTTACTCTAGTTAGGTTAGTGCTCACCATACTATTCTTAAAAGCCTAAGTAGCTTAACCGATTCCTTTCAATTATAGCATCACATCACTAAATGTTCCACAGGAAATATAGCGAAATTCACCGAACACAATTCACTAGATGTTGTACAGAAAATATAGTGAAATTTGTTGATGCTGCACAATAGCTAAAGCACTTATCACGAGTCTGTAGTCAATCACAATGAATAGCCTCGAAGCACATAAGTAAGTATCCTAACTCTTTACTTTGAAGTTGTGTGCTTATTTGCTTTGCCATAATTTGTCAAGCAAACAGTGACAAAATGGGGCAACTATAAGCGCCCAATTTTGGGATAGCCAAGTGTGGATGCGACGGAGGATCCAATGATGAGAATTTATTCAAAATAGGTCTTTGGATTTAGATTCTCGAATCTCAGGAATTAATTGCAATGTTTTTAAGGATTTAATTGTAAAACTTTTCATTTGCTTTTGTGTGTCAATTTTGAAATAAATAAAATTTGAAAAAGGGGCTGAAGTACAAAATTTTGGATCGGAATTACATATTTTCGATCGAAAATATGGAATTCCGATCGTAATTCGACATTTCCAATAAAAAATGAATAATTTCAGTCGAAATTGCACACCTCCAACCGGACTTCATCCTGAATTTTTATTTTTTTAATTTTTGAAAATATTTTTCTTATTTTTTGATTGGTTAAAAAAATTGAAATAAAAAAAATTTAGATAATAATTATTTTATCTAAAAAAACCATATGATAATCACGTATCATCAGATAATTTTCTTGGATAAAAACGTGATTTTATCTCCTGAATTGATAATCACAGGAGGTTAACCACTCCTATTCTTTTAAAAAGAAAAAATTTACTTAAAAAAATGACATAAAAAAAATTTCATTCTGACGTTTTGGTTCTTTTGAGAAAAAAGCACATACTCCAAAAAAAATTTCTTTTCTGAGTGTTATTTTGTTTGGTTCTTCGTTTATTTCTTAAAAAGTCCTTCAAAAAAGACCAATCAAGCCTGAGAATTGAGATCAATCTGTAGACTTATACCAAAATGGTGAACAAATCCACTCTGAGAAACAATCAAACAGCATCCATACAATCATCCAATTTTTCTTCTCTTTTTCTATTTATTTTTTTATTTTTTCTTTCTTTGAATTTATTAATTCTATTCTAATAATTTTTTTTTTGTTTCCTATGTTTTCTGTGTTGATTGGATATGATGAAAACAATGGAAGAAACCTGAGCACATGGAGTAATTGAATTAAACCAAACCCATGAAGGTCTATGGAATGTCATGGGTTAAATCTTGTTACAGTTTTACGTAGATTTTAGAAATGATGATTTCAATATAAAAATGTGATTTTCATCAAGGAAATGTGCAAAAAACATAGAGAAAGTAGAAGTTGTGCATAAATGATAAATTTTATATTTTTGAAAATAGAGATGTAAATTTTATGCAAAAGATGATATTTTCGTCTATAAAATGCAAGATTATCACAAAGATGTGAACTTTATTATGAAAATGTGATTTTTATGATGAAAATGATGTATATCTAATGTGAAAGTAATATTTTTGTGATTTTCACATTCTGAGGCTAGAAGATGCAAAATGACAGTTTAATATGATAAAAATAAAGCAGAGATTATTCAAACAGCATGCAAAATGTCATCACACAAGTCACAACAATTTCTCAACTGCTGGCGACAATGAAGTAAAAATGCAGAATGGAAAAGTAAACGAGCAAAAATGATTGTTTGGTCCTCATATTTGACTAAGCTTATTTGTGTCATTGCTTTCATCATCTCACCTTTTTGGGGATAGTCAAAACTTAATGTATGATAGTTGCCCCCAGCTTCACATGTGTTGCATAGCCATGTAGCGCTGATGTCAAGACACGTGAAACAATGCAAAGATGTAAAAACCGGTTTTGAGAAGAGGTACTTAGTTGATAATGTGCCATGTAGTCCTTTGACGTCGTGCTCATCTTTATTGGTGATGATCCAATCCTTTTGAGGATAATGCGAATGATGCAGATATGCATGATGCAATGTTAGGATTTATGCAAGATGAAATGCAATCTTCATACAAGTATAGTAGTGATGCAGTTTTTGAGTTCATGCAAATGATGCCTTTGGGATTCATACAGAATGATGCAATTTGGGACGCAGGCAAGAGAAATACATTGTTCACACAAGATGACTCAAGCGAATGAGGCAAGCACATGATAGTGATATGCAATGCTAAAACCTCCTGATGTGTCAAGCAAATAAATCATGCCACTAAAACCTGCTGAGGTGTCAAGCGAACAAATTATGTCACTAAAAACTCCTAAGGCGTTAGGCGAAAAAAATCATGCCACAAAAACCTCTTGAGGCATCAAGTGAACAAATCATGCCATTTAACACCCTCTAGTTCTGTTAAGGAACAATGCCACTAAAACCTCCTAAGGCATCAGGCGGACAAATTATGCCACTTAACACCCTCTAGTTATGTTAAGGGAACAATGCCACTAAACCTCCTAAGATGCCAATCGAATGCTAATGTGGTCTTTTTAGATATAAGGATATGGTCTTCTAAGATGCTTATGTAATCTATTGAATCTTCTTAGATGTGTGATGATACGATACTCATGCAATCTATTGAGACTAAATCTACTTAGATGTTTAGCGACGTGATCTTCTGAGATGCTGATGCAATAATCTACTTAGACTAAATGATTATGTCATCTACTTAAATGCATGATGATATCATCTACTGAGATGTTTATATAATAATTTATTTAGACTGAATGATGATGTCATCTACTTAGATGCATGAAGATGTCATCTACTGAGATGTTGATATAATAATCTACTTAGACTGAATGATGATGTCATCTTCTGAGATGTTGATGTAATAATCTACTTAGACTGAATGATGTCATCTACTTAGATGAATGATGATGTCATCTACTGAGATGTATGATGCACTAATCCACTTAGATGTAAAATGATGTCATCTTCTAAGATGCAGATGCAATAATCTACTTAGATGCATGATGATGTCATCTATTGAGATGTTAATGCAATAATCTAATTAGATGCGTGCCTGAAATATAGTTTCTTAAACATGTGTATATGTGCATTCGTGTGTGTTTTGCAGTGCTAAAAGTGCAAGAAAAACTAAAATTTTGACGTTTTTATGCAAAAATATATTGAAAAATGCATGTTCGCGCCCCAAAAACGGCGCCAAAAACTTGATACGATGCTATCCATAAATGCATGGAGTCATTTAAGTAGTAAAATAATATCGATACCACAGGCATTTGAGAACTAACTATTGAATTACTTGTAGTATTTGCTTGTTTAGATAACCGATATTTTTGAATAATGAAAATGAAAGAAGAAACGAAATTAAAATTAAACAACTAACTAGTCTTAGAATTCAATAAATTTATAAGGGTTAGGCTTTTTATCCCCAGCTCAACTATCTAGAGGTTATGTCAACTATTGTCTCAATTATGAATTTCATTTCATGTTCGAAGCATCTTATGAATTATGAGGTCTCTCTCAATTACTCTCACAATGAACCAATTATAATAATTACTCGATTCCCTAGCTGTCGCTAACATGGTTAAAATATCACAACAAATTCTAAAAAATAATATTCTATGGAATATTAATATTTAAGTGCCTCTCGACTAAATCAATTTGAATTAATAGACTGTTATTGTTTTTCTCACTAAAATCAATCTCTCAATCTAATCCTAGTGTCTAGTGCAATTCAATGGGTGGCCAAGCCAATGAAATGCATTAAGTCCAATAACATTCATGAAATAAATATTCTTTGATTAAAGTTTAACCTAATTAAGTTCATGTTGAGCTAGGTCTAAAAGACCCTAACTAAATAAATTAGTCACTCATAAAGATTAGAGAAGAAGAAGAAGCTATTGAAAATCCAAACATATTCATTATAATATAGCAGTTGATTACAAAAGGAATAATAAATGAAAAACTCCCCTTATGCAATTTTATTCGGATGATGCTTGAAGTCTTAATGCTAAATTCTTCCACTCTTGATCCACTTGAATAGATGAAAGAAAATTGAAAATTAAAATTTCTAATGTAAAGAGGACTGAATTTCAGAGTAGCCAGCCTCCCTCCTTCTTTTTTTTTTTAAAAAAAATCCTCCTTTTATATTATTCTCCAAAAAACCCAAAAATAAATTCTCAAAATCAGCAGCTCTAAGGGACACGGTTGTGTCACATGATATTTACCCGGAATTAAGCTCTCTGACTCGGTTGTGTCACCAAAGTGACATGGTTATGTTACAATTGATCTCTGTAAACTCCCAAAACTAGTAACTAGACATGGTTGTGTCACTCTTCTGCACTTTGGTCTTTGACTTCTTGCCCTCTTTAGCGGCCAAATGGGCTCCCAACTTTAAGTCCTCATTGCTTCACTCCCAAAATGAGTTCCAAGTAATGTGGAATCTACAAAATCAATATAAAAGCAATGTAAAAAAATATAATTGTAAACTAAAAATGCATAAAACAATACATCTATTATTATTCTAACTTCTAATGCAATTTATTCCTAAAATATGCTTTTAAACAATAAAAACCTATAATTATAATAATGAAATTCAACTATATGGTGCTTTAAATCTATCATTTTAGCACTTATCAACTAAAAATTTGATGTGATACTATCCGCAAATGCATGGAGTCATCCAAGTAGTAAAATAATATCAATCCCATAAGGATTTGAGAACTATTGAATTACTTTTAGTATTTGCTTGTTTAGATAACTGATATTTTTGAATAATGGAAAATGAAAGAATAAACGAAATTAAAATTAAACAACTAACTACTCTTAGAATTCAATAAATTTATAAGGGTTAGGGCTTTTTTCCCCAACTAAACTATTTAGAGGTTATGTCAACTTTTGTCTAAATTGTGAATTTCATTTCATTTCCAAAATAGCTTTTGAATTATGAGGTCTCTCTCAAGTACTCTCAAAATGAACCAATTATGATAATTACCCAATTCCCTGGCTCTCACTAACACGGTTAAAATATCAAAACCAATTCTATAAAGTAATCTTCTAAAAAATATTAATATTGAAGTGTCTCTCAACTAAATCAATTTGAATTAATAGATTGTTATTACTTTTCTCATTAGAACCAATCTCTCAATCTAATCCTAGTGTCTAGTTTAATTCAATGGGTGGCCAAGCCAATGAAAAGCATTAAGTCCAATAACATATTTAAATAAATATTCTTTGACTAAAGTTTAACCTAATTAAGTTCATATTGAGCCGGGTCTAAAAGATCCTAACTAAATAAATTAGTCACTCATAGAGATTAGAGAAGAAGAAGAAGCAATTGAAAATCCAAACATATTCATTATAATGCATCAGTTGATCACAAAAGGAATAATAAATGAAAAACTCCCCTTATGCAATTTTATTCGGATGATGCTTGAAGTCTCAATACTAAATTCTTCCACTCTTGATCCACTTGAGTAGATGAAAGAAAATTGAAAAATAAAATTTCTAATGTAAAGAGGACTAAATCTCAGACTAGCCAGCCTCCCTCCTTCTCTTTTTTAAAAAATAAACTTCTTCGTTTTTTATTGTTCTCTAAAAAACCCTAAAAATAATTTTCCAAAATCAGCAGCTCTAAAGGACATGGTTGTGTCGCCTAAGTAAAACTGACGTGTCACGTGATCTTCCCCCAGAATTAAGCTCTCTGACACGGCTATGTCGTTAAAGTGACACAGCTGTGTCAGACTTGATCTCTGCAGACTCCCAAAACTAGCAACTAGACACGGCTGTGTCTGTAAAGTGACATGGATGTGTCACTCTTCTGTACTTCAGTCTTTGACTTCTAACCCTCTTTAGTTGCCAAATGAGCTCCTAGCTTTAAGTCCTCATTGCTTCATTCCCAAAATGAGTTCTAAGTATTGTGAAATATACAAAATCAATTTAAAAGCAATGTAAACATATAATTGTAAACTAAAAATGCATAAAACAAAAAATCTATTATTATTCTGATTTCTAATGAATTTTATTCCTAAAATATGCTTTCTCGTATTACTCAGTGTGAATATCTTTAAAGGGTCCTTTATATACTCATACTCATACTAGAGCATTGGAGTAGATAGAGCTTATGCATTTGTAATAGTTTTCAAAGCAAGCTCTAAGCAATTTATTGAGTGAGTGTGTTTTATGCTCCATCTCACTTCTTTTTAGAAGAATTTGGTTCCAAGACATACAAGAATCTACCAACATTGAATAGACCTTAATCTTTACTTCCATTCATTTTTCTACAACATCAAGAGTCTAAGTTCAATCAATCAATAAGAAAGTAAGCATTAAGTTCATTAAAGTTCAAAAATCCTTAACCATAGTTTATTCTTCTACCTTAACGAATTCAAATAAAGCATTAATAGGAGATTATTGCACTTTTTCAAGAAAGCTTCACACAATGAATCTCGCTCATCGCATGAATGAATTGCAAACTCTTAAGTGTCATGCAAATGAATCCTAAAAATATATATGCTAAAGAGAAAAATTCAAAAATAAAAGCTAAATATTAATAATGCATGAAATGCATGGTACCCTTTTATGCAACTAATTAAATACAAGTATTCTAAACATAAAAGAAAATGAACATAAACTAAAAATAACTAAAAGGAATTAACTCCTTTTTTTAGTAAGATGAATCCATTGGAGGTGAAGGTGGAACAACCACACCCACAGCCCTAATAGCTTTCTTTGTTTTTTTATGTGTTGTGTTTGATACTTGATAGCTCTCTCAAATTTTAGATGTGCCTTATTGAGATAGCCGCCCTTCTTGATTGCACTACATGACTCAAAGTTTTGGAAAGCAAAATGTATACTCGAAATTCAAGTGTTAGAATATAAACACCACAACATGAATAATTCATTCATAGTCACCCTAGAACTATCTTGCCTTCCAAAAATGTTATATGACATGAATCTATGCATCATTAATAAGGAATGATCTCTAATAAATCCACTAGGCATAGCTTCTTCTTCACCAAAAGTATCATATATAATGTTTAGCTTATGGGAATTCCTAAAAATTTAAGGAAAATAAAATATAAAAAAAAACTAAACTTAAAAAGGAAAATAATTTGATAAATAAAAGTTCCTAAAATTTTTAATAGAAGAAGAAAAGAAAAAAATTTCACGTAAATCTAATCCCTCCCTTACACTTAAGATCAACATTGTCCTCAATGTTGTGAGTTTAGAGGGTATTTGAAAATGTTAATCAAATTTAATTAAATCAATTGTGTGTACAGTGTGCAGGGGATATGACTATGTCATTAAATGACATGGCTGTGTCTGAGCTTTCTTCTGCAGAGCTAACAGGTGACACGACAATGTCATTTAATGACACGACAGTGTCTGTTTTGCAGAATTTTTGCTGCAGAATCTACCAAAGGAGCTTTTCATTTATTAATACTTCCTTCATTCATTCCAATAATGCTCACTAATCAAGATTAATATGCTCAAGTGGTATAAACTTGATTTAACAATATATAACCTCACTTCGTACAAATTTATTCTCATAACTCACATTATATCACATTCAAACTTAACAACCTACGTAGAATATAGATAAAACATAATTAAAGCAAACAACAAGCAAAATTCAAATTAGAAATTATCCTTACAAACCAAATAGAAATAAAAAAAAATGAAACAAAGACATTAAATCAAAACATTAAAAATTATAAACAATGAAAATCTCAAATATCAAAATACTTAAAGCTTAAAATTTAAAAATAATATAGAATTGATGCAATCATAGGAAAACTTTGGTTCCTTCAATCACTTATAAACACTCGGGAGGTGTGGAAGGGTCTTGTGGAAGCTCGAAATCTTGACTTTGGAAATACGCCATAAGGTTACAATTGACTACCTTAACTTCATTCGTCAAGCTTTCCACATTGACATCTAGAGCTCTAACTTGCATCTCCAAATTGTCAATCCTTTCGACCATGTTCTCTAGTGTCACTTCTTCAATGATTTCTTCCTCTTCGTCTTTTTCTTGATCTTGTGTTTAATCTACAATTCTCCTCACAAGCCTATACCTCTCATTCACATGCTCAACAAGGCCTAGATTGCATCATTTCACCTTGTCATAATCCATTCAGGATAAATCATACTCGTAAGATTCGACAAGCGCCCTCACTAGACCTCCAATCTTTATCATGAAAGAGAATCTAGCGACAACATCTATGAGTTTAAGGGCTATTGTGTGGAATATATCCAATTTCTAATCATTCACCATACAATACAAAATTGTTAACTTGGTTTTTATAACTATAACATCACCCTCTTTCCTATCAAAAAGAGTATGTGCCATTAAGCAATGCACATAGCGAAGAGCATGAGAAAGAATTTTTTATTCTTTTGTCAACTTAGGTTCATACAATACCTCTCTTTGCCCTGTTAGCTCTTTACAAAATTGATCTCTATCGTATTCAGTGTTTGTGGCTTGATCACTAGGGAAATTTAACACCTTGTTCAATTCAAACATACCCATTCCCAAAGGTTCATTCCCTAACCTAAAAAGCAAAGTGTTGGTTTGTTCATCAAATTTAAAAGAGCTTAAAAATTCACAAGTAACTCTAGTATAGGTAGGATATGTTCTCATCATGAATTGTTCCTAACCCATCCTTCTCAAGTACATGCACACCTCATCAAATAATCCTACACACTCTAAAGCGGATTTGCATCAGTACCTATTTGGTTGAATTTTTCTATGCCTAACATCCTCATACCTTTTTCTTTGAGTTTCATTCATAAATTACATTGTTGTTAGGTATAGGATGACCTCTCTATTCCCCTTCGCTTCCATTTAAGGATTGGAAGAGCTTCCTCGAAGTCTTACTCCCTTTAGAAGTGGACCAACTCGTTTTGCAACCATTTTCTTTGTTCTCATTGTTTTTGTGAAGTTTTGATTCTAGAGTTGTTGATTTGGTTTGAGATTGTGAGAAGAGAATTAGGGTTTATAGATGTGTTAGGGTTTAGAAAATTTTTGGAAGCTAACCGCCTTATATCTTCCGAAACCGCATGTACTCAAATCTCTATTTGTGAAGTATAATGCCAATCTCGTGATTATATGTCTCATTGAGATAGCTAACCGCCTTGCTTGCACTATATGTCTCAAAGTTTGGAAAATAAAATGTATACTTGAACGGGAACCAGCAGTTCCAAAGCTGTCGTTAGGCCTATATATTGCATTGTCATTCATTTATTATTTTTGACAATGATATAGTTGTTATAAAAAATTAATATATATCATGAATGATATGAATAAATGACACAAGAAACATATGATACATGACAAAAAAAAAAGTGATGGAAAATCTCTTGATTGGTGACAAAGAAAATGACATCACTATAATTTAAAGACATTTCTTCTTGATAGTAGTACTCATGACATTTTATTATCACCTTCAATAATTTTTTTTAACAATATCTTAGACATATAATTAAAAGTAATGGGCACCACACCGTTAGCACAAATTGTGTTGTCATGGATTTTAATATTACAAAATAAATATAAACTCCTATTACACTATAGATAATTATATTTTATCCATTTAAAAACTAATTCCTATTTTATCTTATTTATAATTAATTCTTATTTTTTTTCTCTTTTTTCCTCTCTTTCCTTCTTTGTTTATGTGTCTCTTTTTTTTTTTTAAGATTTTTTTATTTCTTTACCACGTTACTAAGGAATAAAAAAATATAATTTTCTTCTTGATGATAAATTTTATCTAAAATATAATTTTTTTTAGTTTTCAATTACAATTTTTTTCATTTTTATCAAAATAAAACTATATATTTTTTTAACTGATATTCATTATATAATATAATTAATTAATATACTTTTTATTGATAGGTTGCATTTAAATGCGATATTTATTTTTAATACTAAAATAAGAAACTGATGAAATTTAAATTTTAACACCACCTTTACAATATTAAACTTGAAGTATTAATTTATTAAGATCTAAGATTAGTGCTACCAAAATCAAATAGATAATTCAACCTGCAAAATGTTCTTCAATTCAACAATTATAGTTTAAGAGAATTAATTCATTCACTTGATAGAAAATTGAAAATAAAGGACCAAAATATATGGAAGAATATTTAATTGGTTATTTTATATATGAACTCACTGTAATCTAACTCAATAATGTCCTCGTATGGCTAAATGCTAATTCTATAAATTTACTTGTAATAATGCATGAAATTAAAAAAGAAAAGTAATTATATATATGTAAAATATTTTTCAATTTTAAAATTATAGTTTAAAAGAATTAATTCATTCACTTGATAGAAAATTGAAAATAAAGAACCAAAATACATGGAAGAATATTTAATTTGATATTTTATATATAAACTCACTATAACCTAACTACGTACTGTCCTTGTATGGCTAAATGCTAATTCTATAAATTTTCGTGTACTAATACATGAGACTAAAAAAGAAAAGTAATTATATATGTGTGTGTGAGAGAATTAACTTCAGAAACTCCAGTTGAAAATATAGGGAGATAATTTTATTTTTCTCCTTTATTTCTAGTTAGTAGTTTACAAAATTAAGAATCACTTAATTATTATCTTTCTTGTCATATCTTTTTTTACTACTAATTATCACTACCATTAATTTGTAAAACCTATGTGGCACTGATGTGAGGGGAGTTCTTTATCCCACATCGGCTGTGTACTGGGTTATCTTGGACCTTACAAGTGTATGGGCACAGTCCCCACTTGAGTTAGCTTTTAGGGGTGAGTTCTACCCTGCACCATTTGGTATCAGAGCCAGCCCGAGGGTACTAGCATGTGGGTGCACAGTGGGTTCATAATCTAGCGTGCCTTTCGAGGACGTGCAAGCCTGAGGGGGGTGGCACTAATGCAGCGTGAGGAGAGTTCTCTATCCCACATCGGCTGTGTACTGGGTTATTCAATGGAATTACATATTGCACATGTATCTATATGAAAGTTTATTAGCCTCATTTCAAGTGACTGCCCATTAATAGATTTAGTTTGATTACTATCTAGATATATATATTTTTAGAGAAAATAAACTAAAAAATTACACTATAGAAAGGAAAATTTTTAATATTGGAATTTTTCTTTTAATTTTTTGTTGTTATTATTATTATTATCTAAAAAGAGAATAAAATATATTACAATTTTATAACTAAATAATAGAATCTACTAATTAAGATGTAGTATATTTTAGTAGAATAGGGCATTTAGTAGAGAAAAAAATAATATAAAGTGGTTATATTTTAAATTTTTTTTGAAGTTAGTTTAAAAAAAAATTTAAAGCATACCAAATTTTTTATTATTTATAGTTATTTTAATTATTTTATTATTATTTTATTTTATTGGTAAATAAAACTTTAATATTAAAATAATAGTTTGATTCAGTTAAATTTAGTACAATACAAAACTTAATAAATAAAAATCTTGTTACTAAATAGATACAAATTAAATTTTAGATATGTTTAAGAAAAAAGACATAATCTTGAAAGAAGGTAAAAGAAAAAAAAAAAAAAAAAGGAATGTCAAAAGACATCATGAAAGAGAAAAGGTGTAATAAAATAAAAGAAATAACAATATTAGTTTTATAACCAGTTATTTAGGTTACAATCTTCATCAATGATTGTAATCAAATAAAAATAATCTAATGGTAAATAGTTTCATTTGTATAGAAACAAAGGTGGGTATTGTAGAAGGACCTAACAAAATATAATCAAATCATGATGGAAATATAAATAATAAGGTCAAATACACACCTAGCTCCATGTACTATTAATTAAAATTTTATTTGTGCTTGTACTTAAGGTCTAAACTTATAGACACCTTAACTTGTAAAATTTATATCTTTTAAACACCTCCGTACTTGTAGTGAAACGACGTGCTCCTGTTGAGTTTTGGCTCAATTTGCTTTTATTGACAAATTTCTTTTAGTCCTTGAATTTATATTTAAAACTCAAAGGGGTTCAAATTGATTGTTGTAAAAAAAAAAAAAATTAAAACATGTACTTTCTAACTCAATTAACTTTATAATTTACTAAAGTATTAAAAATTTTATTTTACAACTTTTTAGAAATAAATATGTTATTTCAAAACAAAAATGAAAAATATTTTAATATTTATAAAATCATAAAAAAAATCATCTTACAAAAGCAATACATTTATAAAGAATTATGAATTCTACAATGTAAATTGTAAAAATTTATAATTAATAATTAAATAATCAATAAAGATTGATTATGCAAATGTAAATTTTATTTTAATATTAAATTGACATTATTCAAAACTATATTTATAAATAAAATATTTTTAATTTTAAATTAAAATAAGTTAATATTAAAAATTATATTGACAATTTATAACTCAAATTAATTATTATAAATAAAAATACTTTTAAATTTTTACTTTCACTTTTTTTGAAAATAATTTTTTTCACTTTCACTTAATTAAGTTAATAATCTAAAAAATAATAAGAATTAAATATTTATTTTTAAAATATTTTAATATTTATAAAGTTATAAATCATGTAAATCAAATAAATCACATTTTCATCTATCATTTGATTGGATAATTATTCTTGATTATCTATTTTGTTATTTACTTGTGTAGGATTAATATATTTCGTAATAAACTATTTATAATCTAATAATTTTAATTTATTAACACTTTTAAAATTATAACTATAAATAACAATATAAAATTAATAATATTTAAAGACCACATTACATTTATAAATACTATAAACTTTATATCTTAAATTATAAAATTTAAAAAATAACTAAATAATCAATAAAATTTATTTATAAAGATATAAGTTTTATTTTACTTTTAAATAGACATTATTTAAGTCTATGCATATAAATAAAATATTTTTAGTTTTAAATTAACATATATGAATGTAAAAAATTAAAAAATATTTGTCATTCTAATTTCAATATTGTCAAATATATAAATGCAAATAAGAACCATAATATTAATAATAATTATGACTTAAAATAATAAAAGAATGTAAAAAAGTAAGAGGATAAAAATGATAATTTATTAGAATATATATGAGTATTGTAAAAGAAAATTTTTTGACTAAGAAGCATAGAGCAAAAGATAAAGGTATTTAAAGAATATAAATTTTATAAGTTGATATGTCAATAAGATCACACCTTAAATAAAGAGGACCGATGAGTTTTTCACTACAAATACAGGGAACAAGGTATGTATTTAGCGAAATGATAAAGATACTAAAATCACACATTTTATTTATAATGAACCAAGTATTTGATATTTTACTTATTAAAAATTGCGAGAACTATACATCTCATAATTATTTCATGCAATCCGAACTACCTTAATTTACTTGATCATTTACAACCTTTTCAACATTTAATATACTTATCAAGTAGATTGAGGAACTGTTAATGAAAATTTTGATCAAGAAGGGTATATATTTAAAATATTAGCATGATTTATTATACATATATTTTGATGAAAACTGAACTTCAAGTTAAACTAAATGTTGAAGGAAAAATATCACTGGATATTGACCAAGCCATTATCATTTTTAACTTTGTCCAATTGTTCTTTTCAAAAATGGCCCTCCATGTTTGCATATATAGATTTTAGTTTTTTTTTTCATTTTTAGCATTTGTTCCAAAATTGATAATGCCCTGCTTGTTTGTTGTGAGTCTGTGCCTGTTTCAAACAATCATTCTAGAAGGCATTAATAATATATATATATATATATATATATATATATATATATATATATATATATATATATATATATTCAATTTTGGAACTTATCATTATTCAGAATAATTATTTAAAATTACTCAGAATATAAAAATTAAGCTAATTAAATTAAAAATTACCCATAGTTTTCAATAATTATTTTTTAATAAAATTTTCACTTTTATTTGTATTAATAATAAAAAAAATAATTTTTTGATATATTTCATAATGTTTTTGTTGTCTTTTGGTTGTTATTTTTTTAGTTGTTTTTTTTGTTGTTTTGGTCGCTCTTTGTTTTTTTTTTTTTTTTTTTGATGTTTGTTGTTTTTGCAATTGTTATTTTTGTTTTTTGGTTGCTATTTGTTGTTTTTTCAGTTGTTGTTTTTAGTGTTAATAATAAAATTGAGGGCATAAATAAAATTTTTACTTTTAATAATAATAATAATACTTTTTTGATATATTTCATAATTTTTTATTTTTTTGGTTGTTATTTTTTTTTAGTTTTTAATTTTTTATAGGTTTTTCATAATAAAAATAATTGAAAGCAACAAAACAATAAAAAAAAACAACAAAAAAAACTAAAAACAAAACAACAAAAATTAATAAAAATCAACAAACAAAAAAAATAAAAAAAAAACAAACTAAACAAACTAAAAATAGAAGAATACAACAAAAAAAACTGAAAATAACAAATGAAACAACTAAAAACAAAATCAACAAACGAAAAAAACAAGAAAAAAACAAATGAAAACAACAAAAATCAACAAATGATAACAACAAAAAATAA
>CATIWK010585038.1:0-21643 GCA_949634005.1 Mallotus japonicus
AGAGAAAAAAAATAAGGATAAAATAAAAATTAAAAAGAAAAAAGGAGAAAAATAAAAATTTAAAATTTAAAAATAAGGATAACGGAGAAAAAGATAAAAGATAAAAGGAATAAAAATAAAAAAAGAAAAAAGTGGAGAGAAAATAAAAAAAAATAATGAAGGAATAAAGAGAATATGAATGAGGGTAGAAACGAAAAAAATGGTACTCTTAAAAATAAAATGGGTACTCATATAGTTAATAAAAAAGAGGGGTATTTTGCTGAAAACTAAAGTCAAAAAGTGGTATATATATGTTAATTTCTCAATTACTAACTGGTTAATTAAAACAAAATAACACAACACACACAGAGGATTTCACTATCCCACTATTGGGGCTATTACAATGATCTACTGAAAATAAAAATAAAAATTAATTACAACCCAAAATAATAACAAAATACAAAGAATTAACATAATACAAAAAATACAAAATAACAAGAAAAACTATGTGAACTAAAAATGGTTAATCTTGATTCTTGGCTTTTATCAGGAAGCCTCCATAGGTAGTTCTCTTAGTAGATTCATGTCAATCCATCATCATAAACTCAAAAACAAAATAAATAAGGATTAGTAATTAAAAAAACAATTAAATGAAATTAAAATAAAATAAAATAAATAAAATAAAAAATAGAAAGAAGTAGAAGAAGAGATGATTTGATGGATGTAGTATTGATTCCCCTCAAAAGGATGATCACTGTTTGATATAGAAATATGTGATTTTTTTGTTGTTTGTGAGTTTTAGTTTTTATTTTGATATGATTCACAACAAAAAACTAAAGAAAATACGTGAAAATTAAAAGAGAAAGTACTGTGTTTTGACTCACGACTAAAATCAGAAAAGGTAGAGAAAATAATTAAAAGGCAGGAGTTTCTTCCAAAACTCTCTTTGAAAATTATGTAAAATAAAACTTCATGGCTAAATTCAAGAAAGTCTCCACGGGTAAAATCCAAAACCCTTAAGGAAGTCCTTCTTTTCTTCCACTGAAAAGAGTTGATATAAAAATAAACCCTCTTGATAATAAAAACGATAAACACCATATTAAAATTCAATTAAATCTAAAATCTAGGATAATTATTCATCAATTAAAATAAATAAACAAACAAAGAAAAAAAAACGTAAACAATAATAATAATAATAATAAACGGGAAAAAAAATTAGCATCTTGGCCAAAAGTGGCCAACATGCCATTTTTTTTTTTTTGCAAATTTTAACAATTCAATGGCGGGCCACCTGGGCCCAATTTGCCATTCGGCCCTTTCTTTTTTTTCTTCAATTTTTATTTTTTGATTTTTTTGAAAAAATTTAGTTTTAACATTTATTTTTTATTTTTTTTTATTTTTTTGAAAATTTATTTTTTATATATTTTTTTAGTTAAAAAAATAAAAAATAAAATAGGTTCTAAAAACATTTACAATTTAGTCCAAAACCAATAAATCAGATTCAAAATCTAATTTTACAGTCAATTTTCATTATCGGGTCCTCTATCACATTCTAGTATCTAATATCCCGAAATTGGGTGTTTACAGTTGCCTCCCCTTTGTCACTGTTTATGCAACAAAATGTGACAAAGCTTTATAAACACTTAATTTCAAATTAAAGTTTAGCGATACTTACCTGACGTGTTACAGAGCCTTTGTCCATAACACTGAATCGTGCGTCGGTGTTTTCGTCATTCCACAATGTAGGCTTTGTGCTATTGCAATCCGTAATTGCTTGTAAGCCTCAAATGGCTACAACTCTTTCGTTGTCCACCTCTCATGCTGCAGTCCGTAACTACTCACGACTTTTGATCAGCTGTCATCCTTTCATTGTTCACTGATGATTTCGATCAACTGCAATCCTTTTCTTGACACTACAATCCTTTCATTACTCACTAATGATTTTGATCAACTGCAACCCCTTTTGTTGCTTGCTTTGACACTGCAATCCATAATTTGTCACTGATGATTTCGATCAACTGCAACCCCTTTCATTGCTCGCTCATGATGCTATAATCCATAATTGCTTGCAATTTTTAATTTGTTGTAACCCTTTCATTGCTCACCCTTGATGCTACAGTCCATAACTACTCACGATTAGTTGCAACCCTTCTATTGCTCGCCTTTGATGCTACAGTCCATAACTGCTCGCGATTGGCTGCAACCCTTCTATTGCTCACCTTTAATGCTACAGTCTATAACTACTCGTGATTAGCTGCAACCCTTTCATTGCTCACCTTTGATGCTATAGTCCATAACTGCTCACGATTAGCTGTAACCCTTTCATTGCTCACTTTTGATGCTACAGTCCATAACTGCTTGTGATTTTTTATCTTTGGCTATTTAATTTGCATGATTGCTTTAAATTTTTACTGACTTATTTGAATTTCTCTACTGATTGACTTTGAATTTTGTGCTGATTGCTTTTGATTAGCTACCTTCGTTACTCGCTAACCTTAATTAACTTGATAGTGTTGGTGCTAATTCCATATGTTGGGTGTATCTCCTTTTGAATTTGTAATTCTTGAAGACTTATTGAAGTTAGTTTCAGCATGATGATTATACAAAAAGTACATTATATTGAGCAAATTCATCAATTTATCACGAGGTAGTGTGTATTCAACGAATCTCACTAATTTTGATTTGCATGACTATCATTTATTTGCCATTCACAAAGTCAGAGGTATTGTTAACCATCTTATGCTAAGAGTGTATTATTTTACCAAGTGAAGAGCTGACTTTCACACCTAAATTTAGGGAGAACCCGCTAAACACAACTTATAGAAATTGAGCACAAACAAATTAAATTCTGAGTATCAAAATAGTTTTTGAGTTATTGATGTGCTTTACTTCCTTATCCAAGTATTCCCACACCTTTCTCATATTACTCAATGTGGATACTGTTGGAAAGGTCCTTTGGATACTCATACTCTTTAGAGCATTAGAGTAAATAGAGCAAATTTTGACAGGGTCCTCTTTTAGTATTCGTTCGCCTTTCTCATATTACTAAGCGTGGATACCGCTAGAGGGTTCACATTAATACCCTTACTTATTTTTTGAGCATAGAAGTAGATTAGAAGTGCCTTTTGGCGCCTGCTCTTATTTCAATTCTCCTTTTAGTATTTCCTTACCTTTATTGTACTACTCATCGTGGATACCGTCAAGGAAATTTGTACTCATACTCCTTTCGAGCATTGGAGTAGATCATATGCACATTTATTATTCAAAAAGATGAATTAATACTCTAGAATCTAAGCAATTTATGCTTTAGGCCCATAGATTTTGTTTTGTAAATTCTTCTCCTCGTTCGGGTGCAAAGCGAGCATTAGATTGATTAGAGTTTAGAAACTCTCGGCATAGAACCATCAACTGGATATTTGAATTCTCCGAGGCTAATAAAAGAGAGCCATCAAGATCAAAGTTCATGAAATAAGCTTTTATACATGATTTCATGAAATGGATGAATTTACTTTCAATTTGTGAATTTTCTTATTGAGGTTGCACTTTATTGCAGAATTTAAGGAGATAAAGTTATGGTACTTCCCTTGAGTATTTATCACGTAAAGTGATATTCTGATGAACAATTGGCGTTTACTATCTTGCCCATTCTTATTGTTGCGCTGTTTCCTTTCTCTTTCTCTTTTATTTTCCCTATGCAACATTTCATGAGTTAGTCGGGTCTATTTGCAAGTAAAGAAATTTTGTCAGAATGCAACGTTGTTATTTTGCACTCTTCCCTTTTTAATTATGGTGATGATGTCTCTGATCACACGGTTCGTGATACTTCGCTCTTGAGGTCGTGGCCTAAGGCTGAGTTTGTCTTTCTGTCATTTTCGTTAATGCTACGATAAAGAAGCCTCGTTTCACTTCCTGACATGCCTTGTAAAAAAGTTTTAGGGGTTAGAGGTCTTATTTCATGATCAAAGAGGTTTCAGAGTGCATTCATCTCAAGTTTCTAGTGCATTCTTCCCTTTTATAGCCAATGCGCGTATTGCTGGTATACTGGACCTTCTTATCACCGCATTCCACACCCTATACTGGTCTCAATATTATTGAGTTTTGCTATAACTGGTTAGGAGTTGAGAGAGGCTGTCTAGGAATTTGATGCTTCATCTTTGTTTGAGCATTTTTGTAGCTATCAGAGGTATATTCAGGAGTATCTTTTGGAGCAGATTCTTGTTGATCCATCTGAGGTACGCTTGTGATCACTCTTTCTTTCATTACTCCTCACGTTATTGACTATCTTTCACTTTTACATTTATGGGAGTAGGTTCTCCTCTTGTTGAGGCTTCAAGTGATGTTCTAAATGATACTCCAGATGAGGCTATCGAGATGGATGTTGAGTGTAAGGAGTTTACGCCTCTTATCCAGCCTTCCAAGGTTACTCGGGATGAGGCTTCTATGAGTACCACTGTCTGTGATATTTCCTTATTAGATAGACCCATGATTCATTAGGTTCTTGTAGTTTAGAGTACCATTGAGCATCAGGTTCATTTTGATAGCGTCACTTTTATTTTCACTTCTTCAGATGCTTCATATGTGAGTATTGTGGACCATTTACTTGCATGAACTTCAACACTAATTGCTAATGTTAGTAAAATTTATATTTCAGTTCCCTCGAACACAAGCAGAATACCTATATAGCCTCGCCTCATCTCAGAGATTATTTACTATACAGGTGATCGACAGTGAGTAAGTATTTTACAATAAGTATATGCAAATGTATGCATGATATGCATGATCCTAATAAGTCTTTTGTTTAGAGCAGAGTTATACTAGTAAATTGGAGTGTGAGAATAAGGTGCTTTATCAGCAGCTTGTAGATTTCAGCATTGGACACTTCGATGTTGGTACTCTAGGTGCTAGAACTCCTAATACAATTCGTCGATTAGATGACCCGGCAAGTGAGTAGAGTCCATGGCCTGACACTAAAGCTTAATTGACTGATGTGATGTTGAACTTTATTTTAGAGACTTTATTTTAATTTCTATAGGTAGTAATGCTGCTTCACTTCCATATACAAGTGAAAATAGTGTTTCATCTGTTGAAGTTCATACTATGGTCCAATATCTCCATAAAGCAAAAGGAAGATGCTCGGGCCAATCTTCAGAAAGATTTTTGTGACATTCTCGTTAGTTACTTCAATTGCCCTACTTGCTTGCCTGAGGTTGGTATGATGAAAACTTGTGATGCTTGATCCTATATTTCTATAATAAAGTTATTGTCTCTACTTGGAACTGTGGATAAAATTTTTCTTTATAAACTTGGGCATCTATTTTGCCCCCAGTGTACTTGTGTGCATGCAATGTAATTGACTTTATCACTATTTTTTGCTCATTTTAGTTTAAGTCATGGAAGCTTTTGCTCAACTGGCCTTACTTCTAGAATAAATGGGAATGAAATGTTCTGCAATTTTGTTTCTGGCCCTTGCATGTCTTCATAAGATCAAGAAATCTACCTTTGTTTTTTTCTTTTTCCTTATATTCTCTCAAATTTTTCCTCTCTTCAGGAGTTACATCATGTGATATAGAAATGTTCTTTGGATTATCATTTGTGCCCATATTGAATGAATTTAATTAGATTGAATTTATGTCAAACATGCACGTGCGATCAATATTATAATGCATAGTACCATCAGGATGCACATCACACACGTAAGAAAAATCAGAATTCATATCGTCGATCATTAAAACAAAAAAGTTTTCAAGAAATTGAAATATTATTCAAAGAAAAAGAACAACAAGATTATTTTCAATTCTAGGTGCTAAGGATGCTAAGTCTCATGGTAGCTCTCCTTCAGGTGGCAAACATAATAGCTACTCAATGACTTCCTCGATCACATCTTCCTCAGCCTCTCTTTGTAGATGCTTAGGAGCTGCGGGCTTCTTAGGGGCATCAGGAGATTTTCTCAATGGGTTTCACATGAAGCATTTCTTCTTTGCTAATTCCTGAGTTGATCGTTATTGTGGCTGGGGAAGGTGCACTTCTGTAGTTTGAAAATGGTTTTATTTTCGATGCTTGGGTTTGGGTTTTGCTTATCTGGGTCTGCAATTCTTCCAGCATCTAAAAGGTTTTGGATATCATTTTTTAGGCAAATACAAGTGTCTGTGGAATGTCCCATGGCTTGATGGAATTTGTAATAACTGTTTGGGTCATAGCTTGGGCTATTCCATTTTGGTGCTCTAGAATAATTTATAGGATGAAGTAAACCCTTTTCAACTAAGTGCTTGAATACTTTTGACAAAGGTTGATCAAAGTTTGAGAATCTCCTTTTTCGTTGTACCGTATGGATACCTGTAACTCGGCTAATGGTACCTTATAGAGTGCCCCTAGTTTGGTAATCCTTCTTTCTTGCACTTTTTATGTTTTTCTTCTTCGTTTCCATGGTAGCTATAATATTTAAGGGTTGGCCCTCAACATTACCATTATTAGTAGGAATGGTAATAAGCAGAACAACAATAGCAGGTGGAATAATAATGGTAGTAGGAATAGCAGCAGCAGGTGGAGTAGCAACGGTAGTAGGAATAGCAGCAGCAGGTGGAGTAGTAACTGTAGTAAGAATAACAATATCATTTGAAACAACAGTAGGTGGAGTAACAGGTACAAGCACCCTTTCCATTATAGGAGATGGTATCAATCCAGCCAAAGCCTATTTCAGTTCATCTTTAATCATAGCTCTCAGGTCATCTATAGACCAATTTCCCTCTTTGTTGTTCCATCTCTTTAACTTGAGGTCGATGGTGTCTCTAGGTAAAGCAGATTAATGGGGCACTTTTCTAAGTTGTGAAGGATCTCACTATTGAATGTGTACTCAAAGTGATTCTTTCTAGTCTACCACCTCTCACAGATGAAGCTATGATGGCTATAAAATAAGGTGTTGGTATGATGCACGAGATGCATGTATGCATGTATGTATGATGCACGTGCTATGCAAAGTCAGGTAATAAAGTCAAACATATACAACATAAGTCCTTCCAACCTTATTCCTCCCACACACGATTCAATGGCGAATCTCTTTTCCTAGGATTTTTAGTCTTGGCCTCAATATCAATAGGGGATATCAAGAATCGATGCGTATGCCAAATCTCTCAAAGAAGTAGAAGCATAGAAATACAATTTCCAGGTATAAAAGTAAAGTCCAATCTTTATTAGTCCAGATGGGCTTCTAAAGTATGAGCTTAGGCCTTTATAGATAGAAATACCTCCTGGCAACATGCACAAACAATTTGGGTAATCCTAGGGGAAGTTACTAGACCACTACATGAGTTGGGTCCGGTGAAAAAGGTTAAGGTTCCCTTAGCATGATGCCCTCCTTTAAGACTTGAGTTACAGGCCAAAGTCAGAGGGGCTCGGCATCTTTTGCAAACTCGAGAGAAGACTACCCCCTTTTAGGACTTGGGTTATAGACTCTGGTCAGATGAGCCCAGTAGTTTCTCTTGAACCAATTTAAGGCTCAGAGTGATGGTTAACCAATTTACAATCCTGAGAAGCTAGTGGAATCAAGGGACCATAAACCAACGCCATCAGCTAATAGGGACATGCAAAAAATGAATCAAATAATAAAATAATTCTAAAGAACACAAGCAGAATCAGTATCTCCTATCCCCAATGGATTCGCCACTATAGACAGCAAGGTTTAGTGCGTGCCCAAGTTTTTAGCAACCACGACATTGTTTGAGTTTAGGACTCTAGGAACACACTAACCGCTATCACATGATAAGGCGTGGAGATGAGGAGTCACCACCCAGGGTAATAATTGGGACAATATGTGAATGGTAACTCGATTCTCTAAAAGAGAGTTAGCACCACACCGAGAAATTTCTGGGCACAAAATACTAACTTCTTTTAGTCTCGTGTTCTTTTAGAATTACCTTATTAGTTATTATTTTATTCTCTATTTACATGCAATTTCATGTTAAACCCTTATTTCTAATAAATTCCAACGCAACCAATCTTATGAAAAGCACATAAACAATACAAACATTCAAGCATACAACCCCTAAGTTAGTCTAATCTACATTGATTTTAATTAAAGTGAGCTAATTCTACAATTTATGAAAATGGGCTTAAGTTTAATTAATTTTAATTATCCTAAGTGAGCTTATGTCTAAATTAACTAAGTGGGCCTAAATGCATTATAACCTAAAATCTAATTAATTATGGGTCTAAAAATATATTTTAATAAATTAAACCTAGAATTAATTAAACTAATAACCTCTTAAATTAATTGGGCTAATTAAAACATGGACCTAAATTTCTAATTAAATTAATGATCTAATAAAACAAATATAGGCCCATTAATTAATTACTAAATTAAAATTAATTAAATACAAAAATAAGTCAAAACAAATACAAATACAAAAGCCCAAACAATAAACAAATAAATAAAAAGCCTAGTGGGCCTAAAATAATAAAATAAATAAAAAATCAAAACAATAAAATAAATAAAAGCCCTAATCTACTATTTTCTTCACCCAATGAAACCCTAATTACTAACCGGTTAGTTAAAATAAAATCACACAACACATACAGAGGATTTCACTATTCCACTATTGGGGCTATTATAATGATCTACTAAAAATAAAAATAAAAATTAATTACAACCCCAAAAGTAATAACAAAATACAAAGAATTAAAATAATACCAAAAATACAAAATGACAAGAAAAACTACGTGAACTAAAAATGGCCTAAAATAATAAAACAAATAACAAACCCAAGCAATAAAATAAATAAATAAATAAAAAGCCCTAATCTACTATTTTCCTAGTTCTAATCAATTTTAGAGGAAACCCTAATTCAAATCTAAGCCACATTAATTTTAATTGAATTTACCCAATGAAACCCTAATTACTAACCGGTTAATTAAAATAAAATCACACAACACGTACAGAGGATTTCAATATCCCACTATTGGGGCTATTACAATAATCTATTGAAAATAAAAATAAAAATTAATTACAGCCCCAAAAATAATAACAAAAAATACAAAATAACAAGAAAAACTATGTGAACTAAAAATGGCTAATCTTGATTCTTGGCTTTTATCAGGAAGCCTCCATGGGTAGTTCTCATCAGTAGATTCATGTTACCCATCCATCATCATAAACTCAAAAACAAAATAAATAAGGATTAGTAATTAAAAACAATTAAATAAAATTAAAATCAAATAAAATAAAAATAATCAAATAAAATAAAAAAAAATAAAAAGGAGTAGAAGAAGAGATGATTTGATAGATGCAGTATTGATTCCCCTCAGAAGAATGATCATCGTTTGATATAGAAATATGTAATTTTGTGTTGTCTGTGAGTTTTAGTTTTTATTTTGATTTGATTCACAACAAAAAACTAAAGAAAATATGTGAATATCAAAAGAGAAAGGACTGTGTTTTGGCTCATGGCTAAAATCAGAAAAGGTAGAGAAAATAATTAAAAAGTAGGAGCTTCTTCCAAAACTCTCTTTGAAAACTACGTAAAATAAAATCTCACGGCTAAAATCCAAAACCCTCCAGGAAGTCATCCTTTTCCTCCACTGAAAAGAGTTTATATAAAAACTAGTCATGAATCTGCGCATTTCGCAGACTTTAAATAATATACACATTTTAATATAATTATTAAATAATTTTAATAAATTTAAAACTACAAATTAATTAAATATAAAAGTGAAAATTTAGAAAGTTATCATAACAATTTTATTTAATAATTTTTTATTAAAAGTACATATATATTTTTAATATGTATAGTAATAATAATAATTGGAGAAATAAAATAAAAAATAGAAAATAATTAATAAGTTACACATTTTTACTTACGTTAAATAAAAAGAAAAATATTTTTTAATTGAATAAAAGGTGGATGTTTTAATTATAATAAAAAAAACATAATTTTAATGAAAAATAGTCGTATTTTAAATGTAGTATAATTAAAATATTTTATATTGAATAAAACATATATATTTTAAAATAAAAATTTTTATAAAGAGAAAAAGGTAACTAAATAAATTAAAATAATTACATTAGTTTTATTTTCTTTAATTTTTATTGACATTATTTTTAAATATAATAGAATTTATTTTGAGAATATTAAATTACTATTGGAGTATGTATAATAGTTAAGAAAATTTTAAAAAATAGAATTTCAAATGGGTTAGGAAAATTGATTGAGTGATTTGAGATTAAAAAATGCGTATTATATAAAATCTTTTAGAATTTGAGTAGTATTAGAATATGTATACTAGTGTTTTAGTTAAAAAAATAACACTAAAAAACTACTACAAATATTTATTTTTCATAAAAATCAAGATTTTTAAGAATTTGACACATTAGATTTTAGGGTGAATACTCAAATATGAAGATAGACACATGTCAAATTTTTGATTTAATGACTTTAAGGCTCAACATTTAATATATATATATATATATATATAGATTAAACCCTCTTGATAATAGAAAAGATAAACACCCTATTAAAATTCAATTAAATCTAAAACCGAAGATAATTATCCACCAATTAAAATAAATAAACAAACAAAGAAGAAAAAAATGTAAACAAAAATAATAATAAAAAAACAAAATAATTAGCGCAAATTATATCATGGACCCTTATTCATATTGCAGTATGGACCAAGGGTCCATCACACGTGTGATTTAGAAATGTCTTTTAAATCCTGGCGTTCTTTCAAGTTTCTCCATTCTCTTCTCTTCCCTTCTCTATCTCTCGAGCCTCGCGTCTCTCTTTAAATATAGTGAAGGATTCAAATCTTCTACCACAAGCAGTCTCTCTCTCTATGTCGCCATGACAGTGTTTTACTATAAGTAGGTGGTTCCAGTCGACTACAAGGCAGAGGTATCACAGATTCACAGCAGCTTGTAGAAGCTTCTCTCGCCGGCGATCTTAGGTCGACTCTCGAGTGCATCAGCGATCAATTCGTCAACGTCAACTTCATTACTAGAAAAAGCGAGGTTGTTTTGTGTGATGAATCGCCTAACAAAATCTTTTTCAGCTATGAAGAGTTTAAAACAAATATTACCACTTTGCTCTGTTCCGTTTGATTTTCGTGAAGAAGAAAAGGATGAGCAAAAAGATAGTTAACTACTTTTGATTTTGGAAGAAAATTTCACTAAACTTTTGTTCATATGTATACTATTAAATTTTGATTTAATGATGAAATCCATTAGTTAAAAGTTTATCCTCATAACTTCTTAATTACTAATTGTGCATGGATTCATTTCTTTAATATTACAGGGGTTTCAAAAATGAAATAAAAAGGCCATGAATGAAGCTTTGGAGAAGATAAGATATGTTTGTTTTTTAAATTTTTAATGAGATTGAAAGTGAATCTGCAGATGAAGATCAATAAATATGCAAGTGAAAATCAATGAATTTGCAGGTACATGACAATGAATTTGCATCAGACTCATTAATCTTCACTTGCAAGTCATTGATCTTCACCTGCAAGTCATTGATCTTCACCTGCAGGTTCAATGAACTTGCAGGTGAAAGTTCATGAACATGTATTATTTAAATAATAACTCTACATGTTTTATGAATATACATTATTTAAGTAATGAACCTATATTATTTAACTAAAAATAAAAAAAAACAAGTAAAAATTTATTTATTATAATTAAAAAATAAAAAAATTAAATAATTTTTAATGAATAAAAATTTTATTTTGACTAAAATCATGAATAAGAAATTACATTCAACCTTAACAATATTATTAATTTGATACATTAATATTAAGTAAAAATTAATATTAATATTATAAAAATTAATTGTTAATTTTTCAAATAATATAAGTTCATTGATTAAATCATGAAGATTCATTAGTTATTAACTATATATTCATCATTCTTAATATTTTAGTTCATTATTCTATATAGATTCATCAATAAAAAATTGTAAGTTCATTAAACATAACATACATATTCATTAATTATACACTTCAAATTCATAAATATATATATATATATATAGCTTTTGAATAGGAGATTAATGGCTTTGTGCAGGTGTGAAGACGAGACAATTTCTCTACACACAACATTTGACAGTAGCTACCATACAATTGTATTGTGGCCCACTCATTTTTGTTTGTGCATGGTCGTTTGAGTATTTTGTATGGTTAGCAGCGGATGGAAAAGAACAGGTCTCAAAACACTTTCGCACTTCACGTAAAATAGCATGTTTTCACACGTGTGAATGGATCTTGGTCCATATTACAATATGGACAGGGGTCCATGGTATAACAACTGTGCGTCTCGGCCAAAGGTGGCCAACATGCCATTTTTTTTGCAAATTTTAACAATTTAATGGCGGCCCACCTTGGCCCATTTGACCATTTGGCCCTTTCTTTTTTTTTATTTAGAAAATTACACAAATGTATAGCTTGTGGGCTTCAATTTTCATTAAAAAGTCCATATTTTATTCAAAATTACACGTGTATCCATTTTATTTTTACGCGTGCCTTTTTTTTTTATCGCTACCTCCTTTTGCTTTTCTTCTTCTTCTCCATTTCATATTCTTCTTTTTCAAATCTCCTCCTCTTTTGCATGTTTTTGATTCTAGAATGCTCATATTTCTTCTTTTCAAAATTTGATTTGAAGTTGCAGTATTGAAATTTAAACTACTCGTTATCTTATTCATGGTTTTTTTTTTTTTGAAATCTAAAATTCATTCTTCAAAATATAAACTACCCATTATTTTCCTTTCAAAAAAAAAAACTACCCATTATTTTAGTTGTTGACGGTTTGAAAATAGTAGATACACGTTTTTCAAAATCTCCTGATATTAAGGTTGAAAAATTGAAGAAGTCTGTGAGATTTGAGAGTGAAGTTGAAATGGGGCAGAAAAGTGTTCCTAATGGTATGAAAAAAGGAAAAAAAAAAGTGATGTTGATTTTGGGTTTAAGAAGAAATAGACTTCTAAAGGACAAAGACGATTGGATGAGGCTGTTGATGGTGATGAGAGTTTAAAAAAGAAATCGAAAATAACAATTGAGGAGCTTGTTCAATCTGAAAAGGCTGCTGTGAAGGTATATTATTTTTTTTAAATTTTTGAATATTATACTAATATTATTCGAATTTTATTCTTGACGTTTATTGTTTTTGGGTTTTAATATATATATATGTTTTTTTTGTAGAATTGGCATCCTTCTATTGTTCCTAGTGATTATTTTATTGCAAAAGTTGGTTGTTCTTTGAGTTAAAATGTTCTTCTGAATATTAAAATTTTTTTTTTCTGAGAACTAATATTAAAAAGGTTTTGAATGAAGAAAAATTGGCCTTATTTAAGGCAACTTGTTGTGGGGCATTTCTTGACATTGCAAAGTTTGAAGTTCAATGTCAAGTAATTCACTCTTTACTTTTACGTGAATTAAAGCAGCCTACTTTTATAGAAATGTGGTTTGATGTTTATGATGTGAAGCTGTGATTTGGTTTAGATGAGTTTGCACTAATTTCAGGTTTGAACCGTGTTCCTGATTTTAGGAACATAGGTGTTTATTTGAAGGAAAATTATCTTCTTCAAAAATATTTTGGTGGTCGTAGTAAGATCAACAAACAATTTATTTAGGAGTGCTTTTTTTTATGAAGAGGTGGGAGAATAATGAAGATTGCTTGAAAATTGCTATTTTGTATTTTGTATTTTGTGGAGATGTTTTTATTTTCCTCTTCACTGGATAAGATTGTTTCTAGCCAGACTTTGGATCTTGTTGCAAGTGGTTCTTTTGAGACCTATGCATGGGGGAAAGATGTGTTTGATGTCACTCTGGATTCTATGAAAGGAAGGTTTGTTGAAAAGGGCAGTAAATTGCATAGCAGATTCTTTTATAAGCTAAATGGGTTTCCATACGCATTTCAAGTGTGGTTTTATGAGTGCTGTCGTTATGCTATTGGCAAATTATGTAGTTTTTCTACTGGACATATTTCTGGTGGTCTTGTTCCACGTAGGCTGAATTTTACTTGTGATGTGACTATGAGTTTTGCTTTATTTCCCATTCATTCGCATAAGGAGGATAAGAAATTTCATTCTCTTTTAAAGCAAAATTTTAATTTGCCTAAGTTCTTTAAAGATGATGTTTTGATAGGCATAGGGGTTGAAGAAAAGATAGTTATCTTATGTGATCAAGTGGGATGGACTAAGTTCATTAAAATGAAATATGACACTTTTTATAAACTCAAATTTGAATTTTACACAACATTGAAATTTGTATATAAGAATAAGCAAGTGCTTTCGTGTAGGCTTTTTGGTAAAGAGTTTCATTTTGATTTTTAACTCATATTTGATATTTTTAGGTTTCCTGATAGAGGACTTTGTCATCCTCCAAAAGAATTTGACATGCATGCATTTTGGAGTGAACTTAAGGAAGATAGCAGTTTTAATGAGGGAGAGAAAATGGACAGTGGATTGATTAAGAATCACTCTTACTTGTTGATGTATAAATTCATGTCTCATAATATCTTTGGGAAGTAAGATAGCACAAGGGTTTCAAGTGATGAACTTTTTGTACTAAGGTGCATTCATACTAACACTAGTGTTTCTAATACACATTTTGTTTTCCATACAATATAGCGTGTGTTGTGCAAGTACGAAAGGTAGCTCTCTCTATGGGACATATTATTTTAGCATTGGCTCAATATTTTTCAGCTTTTAATTTGACTTATTTTACTCGAGGGATAGGAGTTCTCAAATCGAAGATTTTGAATGCAAGAGTGCTCATTTATGTTGAAATTATCATAGAATGAAGGACATTAGTGGAGCCTAAGAGTAGAAAATGTTATCTTTTGCACCAATAGGCTTTGTGAAAAATGAACAAATTTGCTTCAAATGCTGGTAAAGATAGTGAGTCAAATAGCAATAAAGCATGGATCAAAATGAAGGCTTTAAGTGATGAGGCATCAAAATGGCAACAGTTGCTACTTCATTTGGACATGATGGAATTGATGATTAATACTACGTTGGATGAGCTTCAAATAAAGATCGAAGAGCTATAAAGGATGCAAACAAGTTAAAATAAGAGGCTCAAGCGGCTCATAGGAACCACCAATTCCACCACCTAGTTCACTCTAAAAAGGGGAGTACTTTCCTTCATTTTTATTTTATTTTGCTTTTAAATTAGTCATGTTTATTTAGAATAGGAGGGAACATGCACATCATTGCATTATATCTTTTGTTGCATTTAGTTATTAGAAATCATTTCATGCATAACACTTGAGTTTTTGAAGTCTATTCGTAGGTAAAGGTTAATTCATTGAAGGTTGTTTTCTTAAAAAGATATGGTAATCTTCATTTAATGTTGAGTTTGGACTTTTAAAATTAGGAAAATAATTTATGGTTAAGGATTTTTAACTTTTAATGAACTTAATGCTTACTTCTTGATCGAGTGATTGAACTTGGATATTTGATTTTTGAGAAAGTTGTTTGTAAGTAGAAATTGGAAATTCAACCCTTGTGTTAGTCAAGTTCTTATTTATTTTGCTAACTATAAAAAGAAAAAGAAAATAAAAGTGAGATGGAGCGTAAAACGCACTCGTTTATAAGGAGCTAAAACTCTTAATTTATTTAATCTTTATATGCTCCTTCTACTCCAATGCTCTCAACTAAAGTATGAGTATCTAAAGAACCCTTTATCAGGTATCCACACTGAGTAGTGTGGGAAAGGTGGGGGATACTAAAATTTTTTTAGTAGTTTTTGTTATGTCTTTAATTATTTTTGTTAAATTTTGATAATTTTCATTGTTGAATGGCTAGGTGTGCTTGAGGTAGAGTCAACGCATAAGGTGCCTAGGCAAAAACTTGAAAAGGAAAGCTCAAAATCTCTGTAAAAGCAAGATATGAAAGTTGCATGACTATGCATAAATACCTGCATGGTTGTGCCTGAGCGTAGAAAAGTCACCCTATAGAGAAGGTTAGGACATGCTAATTTTGAACTTCTTAATGACCTTAGTAAATGTGAACTTGTGGATGGTTTAGCCAAACTCAAGGTCACTAAGGATAAGACTTATGATGCTTATCAAAATGGGAAATAAACTAAGTCATCCTTTAAGATAAGAAAATAGAGTGTCCACTTCTAGGCCTTTAGAACTAATCCACATGGATTTATTTAGTCCTACTAGGGTAGCTAGCTTAGGTGGAATGCATTATACATATGTTCTTGTTGATGACTACTCTAGATTTACTTGGGTTAGTTTCTTAGCTCATAAAAAATGATGCATTTAAAGCTTTTCAAAGTTTTGCAAAAAGTGTTCAAAAAGAAAAAGTTTTTTGTATTTCTTCTATAATAAGTGATCATGGAACCGAATTTAAAAATAAAATTTTCAAAAACTTTTATGATGAAAATGGTATATTTCACAACTACTCTTCTCTTAGAACTCCTCAACAAAATGGGGTAGTTGAAAGGAAAAATAGGACTTTGGTTGAGATGGCTAGAACTATGCTCCATATTTATGGGCGAAAGCTGTTAATACCACTTATTACATTTAAAATAGATTTTTTAAATGACCTATGTTAAATAAAACTTCTTATGAGCTTTGAAACAATAGAAAACCTAAGATATCATATCTAAGAGTATTTAGATGCAAATGCTTCATATTTAATACTAAGGATAATCTTGGAAAATTTGACTCTAAAGCTGATAAAGGTATATTTCTAGGGTATTCCACCTCTAGCAAGGCATATAAAGTTTTTAATAAAAGAACATTAGAAGTAGAGGAATCCATGCATGTAGTATTTGATGAGTCTAACCCACTTGATCTGATAAAGGATCTTGCTTGTGTTGATGGTGTTATAGATGACTTTCTGGAGATGAACCTTCAAGAAAATGATGCTAGCAAGCCCTTGCAACTAAAAGCTCCAAAAAAGAAGAGGAAGGAGATGTTCTTCAACTAAGCTTGAAGGAAAAGCTACCAAAGGATTGACACTTGAAGAAGGATCATCTAAAAGTGCTCATCATAAGTGACACGTCAAAAGGGGTAACCACTAAATCTCATCTTAAGCCTCTTATTTTTTAGCTTTTTTTTCTCAAATTGAAGCAAAGTTTACTAATGAGGCCTTGAAAGATGAGGTTTGGGTTCTTGCTATACAAGAAAAACTCAATTAATATAAAAGAAATAAGGTTTGGAACTTAGTTCCAAGACCTAAAAACTATCCCATTATTGGCACTAAATGGGTGTATAGAAACAAGTTAAATGAATATGGTGTCATTACTAAAAATAAGGTTAGATTAGTGGCTAAAGGTTATAATCAAGAAGAATGTATTAATTATGCTGAAACCTTTGCCTCGGTTGTAAGGTTGGAAGCTATTAGAATGCTACTTGCTTTTGCATTTCTCATGGATTTTAAACTTTTTCAAATGGATGTTAAAAGTGCATTTTTAAATGGTTTCATTTAAGAAAGAGAGTATGTTGAACAACCTCTGGGTTTTGAGAACTTTGAATTTTCAAATCATGTTTTTAAGCTAACCAAAGCATTGTGTGGATTAAAGCAAGGTTCTAGAGCATGGTATGAAAGGTTGAGTACCTTTCTAGTAGAGAAAGAATTCTCTAAAGGAAAAGTAAATACAACTCTCTTTATTAAAAAATTCAACAATGACTTGCTTATTACACAAATTTATATAGATGACATTATATTTAGTGCTACTAATAATTAATTATGTGAAGAATTTTCTAAGTTGATGTAAGGGGAACTTGTGATGAGCATGATAGTTGAGCTCAAGTTTTTCCTTGGACTTAAAATCAAGCAATGTAAGGATGAAATTTTCATCAACTAAGCAAAATACACAAGGGACATCCTCAAAAAGTTTGGTATGGAAGGAGCCAAGGCTAGCAAAACTTTTATGAGCACTACCAACAAACTCTCGAAGGATGAGAATAGAAAGTCGATTGATGAAAAGCGCTATAGAGGTATGGTTAGATCCCTCCTTTACTTAACTGCAAGTAGACTGAATATGATGTTTGGAACTTGTTTGTTTGCTAGATTTCAATTTAATCCAAAAGAGTCTCATTTGAATGCTATTAAAAGAATTTTTAAGTATTTTATTGGCACTTTGCATTTAGGCTTATGATACCCTAGGAGTCCTTTTTTTTGTCTTATTAGTTATTCGGATGTGAATTTTGTCGGAAGTTTATTAGATAGAAAAAGCACTTATGGAACTTGTCTATTTCTAGGTCAATGCCTAGTTTCTTAGTTTAGTAAGAAGCAAGTCTTGGTTCCCTTATCCACCGCCAAAACTGAATGAATATGTGGCGGCTAGTTATTGTTGCTCACAAGTATTATGGAAAAAACAACAACTAAGGGACTATAGCATTAATGTTGATCATATACCAATCAAATGTGACAACAAAAGTGCTATTAAGTTAAGCAAAAATCCAATCCAACACTCTAGAACAAAGCATATTGACATTAGACATCATGTTCTAAGGGATCATGTTGAAGAAGGTCATATCAATCTTGAATTTATAGATACTAATCACTAACTAGCATATATTTTTTACCAAGCCACTTAATGAAAAAAGAATGAACAACTTGGCATGCTAGATGGTACTAGCTTGACTTGATCCTCTCATGCACTTCTATGCAAATTTCTCATGAAAATAATTATATGTTCTCTAGTGCTTGTAGTGTTTATTTGCTAATCTAGTCATTGATTTCACTCTCTTACTTTTTAATTAATCTTTTTGAGATCAACTAATTGTTCAAAATCACTTATATTGATTTGTCAATTATCATTTACACAAAGTTTTGATCTATTGTGTTAGGTGTTTGTGATAGTGACGAAGTATTTGATTTTTTTCAACCTTGAATTCTTGTGATTATTTGTTCATTCATTTTTGCTATTTGTGACAATGATTATTTAATTCTTCATGTTTTACAATGATTATTTACTCATTTTGATTTTTGTTTGGCAATTAGTTACTATTTAAGATATCCATAAATTGCCTCTATGTGAACTTATCACTTTTTGCTAATTAATAATTAATTATTGAAATTAATTCAAAAAATTAATTATTTAAAAATAGCAAAAATTAAATTATTCGTAAGTTTTTACGTTTTCATGCTCAATTTTATTCAAACAAGGCCATGGTTTTAATTAAAATCATTTTGCTTTCTTAAATATTTTTCAATTTTGTCAATTTCGTCCATAAGGACCAAATTGCATAGAATTTTGGACCCAATTATCAAAATTTCAAAACTTCAAGGACCTCCCGGTAATTTACTCACGATCATTGCATTTGAATGCACCGGTTCATGACAAGTGTAACTAATAGGGTTTGCCCCCCTCATAATTGATGCTCATGATCTTCAGCCAATCATGAGGAGCAATCTGTCATTAATTTTTTTACTATTTTTTCATCTTTTATAAAGAGCAATCACATCTCTTCCAATTCAAACGGCCACAGAATTCTCACAACCCATTCTCCCTTGATCTAAAGGTCATTTTTGCCCCAAAAAACTCTATGAATACCTCCTTTCTTCACTACACTCACTGTATACCTTTCACCTTTCTCCTTTTCTCAATACTCTCTATTCCTATTAGTCATCTTATGCATTATATACATAAATTCTCTCTTCTACTCATTTCTTTTCACTTCTACTCACTTCTTCTCTTTTCGCTTACAAGCACATAGCCCTTAAAAAGAGCACTAGACAAGAGCCTGCCTCCCCTTCAACTCCTAGGAGAGCCCTCAAAGAAGAAACCAAAAAGACCCCTTCTATTTCCTATACCCAAGCACAAATTTGTGCTAGAACTCAAGCTTTCTCTCAAAGGTCTCTTATTCCTTCAAGATTTATGTCAAAAGTTGCCCTTGAAGAGCTTAGATGTTATGATGAAGTTAAGGGTCTTCTTGAAAAGGTAGGTCTCTTTAATCTTGCCTTTAACGTTCAACCTACCTACCCTCAATTTGTGGTTGAGTTTCTTTCTACTTTTTCTCTTTGAACTCACCATATAAATGAACAAAATCCCTTAAATAGCATGTGTTTTAGGTTAGGTAATAGAGATCATTTTCTCACCGCCCAAGATTTTGACAACACCTTTAGGTTTACTCAAGGGGTCTCTATCAAACTAACACTCTTTGGTCTCCCCACAATTTTGGGTTAACCATTACAAACCTCCCTCTATTGCTTTTCGTGCAGGTGTTACCAAATCCTCCACTGTTCAATCCAAAGCTCTTTGGTATATCTAAGGATTTCTTGCTTACTCTATAAATTCCAGAGGTCAAATACATGAAGCCATATCCTTTGACAATCTCTTTATTTTATATTGCATGGTTGACAATGTCCAAATTGAACTTGGGAGACTATTCCAATGGCATTTTTAGCTTCTAAGTTATAGTGCTTTAGAGAACTTGTGCATTCGAGCCTTTTTCACTAGACTTTCTTATAACTTTAGGGTCAATACCTCTTCCCTTAAATCCATCCCTTCAACCCTACTTGACCTAACCTTTATCCAAAATTCTAAACAATCCAAAAGAGTCAGCAACTTGTGGTTTTAGAAGGATGAGGAAGTTGCACCTCACCTGGATGAAGAACTTAATAATACTTTGAAGACATTGATTAATTTCATGATCAAGATGTTGGTGATCGAGATCCCTCTTCCATGCCTCAAGCCCATCCTTCTCCTTCTCAACGAAAACATCAAAGGGGTGAAGAAGGCTCCTTAAGAGGTGCTCAAGTCCAAGATGATGAACAGGCATGGGTTGGCCATTTCTTTGATCGCAAGTCCTTGGTTGAAGCCAACTTCAATAATCAGTTTGACAATGTTGATGCTCGCCTTGATCGATTTGATCAAAGGATGGACCACCTTGAGTTTGATGTCCATCACTTTTATGCCCACTATAATTTTTAATGTTAATGGGCTCCTCCTTACCCTTCCTCTCCTCAAGCTCCTTAAGACCATGATGATCATGATGATAATGCTTATCTTCCTTTTCATTTTAAGTTTTAGGACTTCTTTTTATTTTATGTTGTTAGGGACTACATTTTTCTTTTACGTTGTTTAGCTTATGTGTCTTTAGACTATGTCTTTAGCATTATGTTTTTCCTTTGATTCTATATAGTTATCTTTTATCTAATGAACTTTCCCTTAGTTTAACTTATTTATGTTACTCTTTTATCTCTTTTATTACCTCTTTGCTCTTTGCCAAAAAGGGGAGTAATCTTGGATTATATTTTGAATTTTGAATGCTTTCTCTTTGCTCATTGATTATTTGTTCAACTCATATGCATTGTTTAAATTTCTCATTAATTACTTATTTAACTTATATTCATGCAATGAACACATTCAAAGAAAGCACACATTAGGGGGAGCATCTTGTTCAAATATATGTATGTATATATATATATATATATATTACATGAATGAATGATTAAGGGGGAGAAACACACACTTACACTTATTTCTTTAAAATTCAAAATTGTTTGTCAAAGTCAAAACGGGAGAGATTGTTGAACATGTCACGACCCGAACCTAGGTCCATGACCGGCACTAGGGAATGGGAATACATAAAGTACCCGAAACTCATAGTAAGCCTTAAAAATTTTTCGCGAATTTTAAAACAATAACTACTGAACCAAACTTTAGAGTAATAAGATCAAATGAAATAATCAACTCAATATCAGTATCGCATAAA
>CATIWK010585148.1:0-10609 GCA_949634005.1 Mallotus japonicus
TTTTTTTTATATCATTTGATTGATTTATGTCAAATTAGAAATGTGATGGTGATGGTTCAATTTTGACCCTTGCTGTGAAGTTAAGCTTATCTTTGAATTTACATTTGTTTTATGAGGTATTGTTTGCTGGTTGGTAAGTAAAAGTGCTGCTTTCTATTGGGTAGGAGGAGATATGGGGAAAAGATTAAAGCTTGGAAAGAAATGTAAGCTTTACAGAAGAGTTGTTCTATAATTGTATAATATCCTTGAAGTGTGGAAGTAACTGAATTTTGGGTATCTATTTCTTAGAGGTGAATTTTGGCTTTATAGAATGTGGTGAGGCCATGAGAATGTGATTTGAAAACAAACCTCGGATACGAATTAGGCAAAAATGGGAAATGGCAAGTTGGATAAGTTTCTAGAGCATCTGTATTGCATGCGCATTTTAGCTTCTTGTACCTCAAATTGTTCGATTAAATTGTTTTTAGCTGTTAAACTAGTGGTCTTATGTAGTATTTTATGGTGCACATGAATGTGAGTTTTGTTGTTACAAGATATATGCACATTGTGATCAATGACCAGTTCTTGTGCACTTGGAAGAATTAAGAATTGAGACACATACAGCTAGGTGTATCCTTTTGTTCATAATTTTTGACTGTGACATGTTTTTTTGCTATATGCTATGATTCTTTTATGAGACTTATCTGATGGGGAATATTATTGGGTGAGAAAGTGATTATTTGGCATTCAGTTTTCCTATGTGCTTATGTCTGTTTGTTAGGATGTTGAGCTGTCCACTCTTAGTTTGAAAGGCTGGTAACTTTGTGTTTTATGTTACTTTCAGGAAATCTTAGCTTGAATGCAAATTTAGTAGGCAAGCAGCTTTTATCTTCGTCTGGACACCAGATCTCTGGGCATACCAGTCGATCTATCCGTGTAAATGGTTTATTTGGAGGGAAAAAGGATAATAATGAAAAGAATGATGATGCGCCATCAAAGGTCAACCATACTCCCTTTGTTGTACTCAGCTTTATAAGCAGAATTTGAATCTAGCTTTCTTTTTATCCTAGTAATTGATAAATTGCATCGCACTTACATTGGCCAATCTGTTCTTATGTGATAAGTGCATGTTCTAGTACTTCCCTTATTTTTTCTCATGTAAACTCAATTCCCTAGAGTATGGTTCTTCCTTTTGGAGGTATATGCATAGATTCCATAATTCAATGCTTGTCAAGAATGTAATATACATAAAAGCAGATCAACTAGTACCGAGTTATGTCGGGGCACAGTTAAACTATGGTTGAATATGAAGATTAAGAGTACACTCTTGCCTGCTGTGCTTTACAAATCACTTTGGGTACATACTTCATGCAAAATATCTGAAGTATTAATTGGTTCTAGTACTTGAGAATATGAGCATTTTGGCCCAAATGCGTTCTAAAAGTTTGCAATTATTCTTTGGATAGGCTGGAAAATCTTCTAAAAGTGGGTGCTGAATTTCAATTTTTGTGACAATCTTGCAGTGGTCATCTATAAATGTGCCAATGTTGTGATGATGAACTTAGATGAAGAGACTACAGAAGAATGTGAATTTGTCAATTGTTTTATACTACTTTTTTCATCGACTAACAAGAGCATACATAGTTGATATTCAAGTTCAATAATAAAGGTCAAAGATTGCTGCACAAACATCAGATGATGAATTGATGCTTCATCTGCATTTGTTTCTTTCACTTAGAACTCCTAGTTGTGTCTTCTGCAGTTATATAGCCAACCTTGTTTTTGGTTTAATACTTTTTTTTTTTAATGTAAAAAGAGGTCACAATTCTTATCACATCATGGGAAATTAACATTATTTCCACTAATTGATTTTAGGCTGGAATCCTTGGAAACATGCAGAATTTATATGAGACTGTGAAGAAGGCACAGATGGTTGTCCAAGTTGAGGCAGTTAGGGTGCAAAAAGAACTTGCTGTGTATGGTTTTAAATTAATCTAGTCTTATCTGAATTTGAATTTTTTGCTATAAGTGAATTCTTAGTTTGGTGCTTCTTGTTTTGTTGTCTTGCAGAGCAGAGTTTGATGGTTACTGTGAAGGCGAGCTAATTAAGGTAATGATACTGACTGCTTTCTATATATTTTGTGCATGTTTTTGGGACAGTATATATGTAATATGTGCATGCTTATATAAAGGTAAAAACATTCATTCAAGGTCGCATGCGCGTTTTGTCTGGTGCCTAGGATGTTTATGTTTGCACATCCTTCTATGCAAATAAATCTGCATGCATGACCTCATCTCTGATATTTACAGAAAGAGAATTTACCATTTTGGTTTGCTGGTAATATTGTCATTGAGGGGCTGAAGTTAGTGAAAGTGATGCCAAAATATCCTTTCTGCTTAGATCAAATTGGGCTTAAAACATGGTACTTTGGCCTTGTTATGTCATTTGTGATAAAATGATAGCTCCATTTGGTTCTTTTTGGCTGAGTCATTATGTAATAGCTGTGAAATTATCATTGGAATGATTCATTTTGGTCTTGTGATGTGAGATAATGGTCATCAATTCTGAATATTAAAAAAGATATGAAGTTCAAATTAATGAAATAATGACATGAAAAATTTTTATAGGCTATCATAGAAGGCTGATTAATATTTTGAGAAAGAACCGAAGAAACAATTACATTGATACGAAACATACATCTATATAAATCAAATTTGTAAGCTGTATTAATTTTAAAATGTATTGCAAATTAACTAATTAGGGCAACCAGACACTCTATACTGCTTTGCCTCTAAAGCTTTTTTCTGTGTTAATATAATTGAAAATCTCTTGGTCATATTTAGGAGGAAGAAAAAATTCTGTGCATGGTTGTCAATTTGCAAACATTAGCTGCATTTCTTCATTGGATGCAACTGAAGTTTGAACCTTGACATTTCGTTTCAGGTAACACTATCTGGAAATCAACAACCTATACGCACAGAGATCACTGAGGCTGCAATGGAATTAGGTCCAGAAGTAAGAACCTACTTTTACCTGATATTATGCATTTTATTTTCTTTATTTGGTTAAAACATGTGTGGCTATATGAGAGAGATTGACATAATGATGTTATCAATTTGATGTTTGACATAAATTATCTGCTATGAAAAGGAAAAATTAGTTCAAAATTGTATTAGTATTTTAATGTCACTGATGTGTTCTGCTTACACTTGATGCACGTTGGACATGGTTTGCATATGGGGGACTTTTTTTAACAATTTTTTTATTTATTTTCCCCTTGCCAATCAAGCCTTGTGTTTTTTTCCTTCATGCTATTAAAGAAACATAAACAGAGAGAGTATATTATATAGTCCAATGGGTCCTAGTTTGACCAAACAATTTCATGGATGGCTGATGATTTGTAACAAGAATGGGCTGCTGCTGTTTGAGATTTCAATGTGGTATTTTATTTCACATATGGTCAAACTAAAGATAAGTCTCTTCTTGTTTGCAGAAGCTCTCCCTTTTAGTTAATGAGGCATACAAAGATGCACACCAAAAGAGTGTCCAGGTAGGATCTCCCATTCTTCAGTAACCAACGCACTCATATTCTTTCATTCTTGTACTAAAATTCTTGGCTATTCATCTCTTAGGCCATGAAAGAAAGGATGAATGATCTTGCTCAAAGTTTAGGAATGCCACCTGGCCTCAGCGAGGGATTATAATGACAGTGATCCTACTGTTGCCTGAAGTGAGCTTAAGTTTTGTAATTAAGCTGCGCCTGATTGTCTGGTGATTTGAATTTGATGTATTTCTTAACGCTTGCTAAGGTTGATACATAGAATAACAAAGCTTATCAATTGTGATCTTTCTTGTCCTAAAAGAATTCCAGTTGCAAAATTGCATCTTTTAAAATGCTACCACTAGGAAAAGAAATGGTGATAAATAAGGTAGAATTATGTAACTCATCATCCAAATGATGGGGATTAACCTGAACAAGCATTATTGGTGATTTAGATGCAGGTTTTTCTTCTGAATGGTAGCCCTGGAAAGTGGTGGAAAAATATTTTACCATTTTGTTTGAAAACCTCAGATCTCTATTGTTGTTGCATTTGAGATTCTAAAAAATACAGACGCGTAAGATCATTTCGACTCAATATCCATCTGAAATAGAAGTTTCTGTCTATAGATTACACTAATAACCAAGTGTCTTAGAAATTCTGGATTGCACTTTAAATGAATGGATATTATTTCTAACCCTAGTTGCTTCACCCATCATTTGTTTTGGGATAAGGTAAGTGGATTGCTCCAAAAACCTCGTTGAAGCAAAAACCAATTGCTCTCAAATTTCTTTGCAGTTATGTTTTGCTTATCTATTTAAGTAACAAGCCAATGTCAGGATTTTGGCAGTTCTTTCCCTGTCAAGAAAGATCTGAAAAGAATGAATGCTCTCCTTGGTTGAAACAATGGAACTTCATGCCCAGCTCCCCTAATTGTTGCAAATGTTAATCCATTGTACACTTCTGTCCATCCTCCAACCTGTTGCAAGAATTGCAATGGAAAGTCCACAATAAGTGTCTAAAATTATAATCAAGTGCACAGACTCTTCATTGCCATGAAAATCTCAGTGATTGAAGATTTATGCATAGTACCTGGTTGCCGGAATACCAAGGATACCACCGCGTTTTCACAGTAAGATTGAGGTGGCTGATGGAAAATCTGGTGGCAGTGACAGGAACTACAGAGTCTGTGTCACCACTGCATCATTAGGAGTAGCAATGTCATCAAAATTAAAGGGTTAAGATCCTTCCCCATTTTCTATCTCTTCATTTTTTACCCTAAATTAAAAATATTTGAAAAATTACTAACAACTAATAGTCGCAACTTTGGTTAAAACAGACTTACCTCATGGCACCAGCTTAAAAAAAAAAAAAAAAAAATCACATCCATTTATTGCATGCAGCTTCTAGCTAACTAATTCAATCCCGACAACCAAAATAATTGAGAACAGTGAATGCAGTAAAAATAATGATGATGATGGTCAAACACTCAAAACTATTTTCTTAGTCAAGCTACTGGACATCTTCCCAAAAGAAAAAAAAAATAAAATAAAAGTGACAAGAGAACCAAATTTCATGTCTACTTCAGCTTTAACTGTTGGACTGTACACTCCTACACCTACTGATTTTAAGAAGAAATTGAAATTCTATTAATTATAGAAACTATTACTAGTTGAATTAAGATAATTGTTTGTGATTAGCATAATTACCAATTAAAAGATCATTTGCATTTCACTGCATCTACCTTACCTCTAGTGAATGGACTTGTCATCACCATTATATTATCACTAATCAACGAAAAAATTGACAATATAAAGAGACTGGCAAATTACCTGAAAACCCAGATTCTTAAACCAGCTGCAATTAGCTCCTTGTATATAGGTAACATAGAAAATTCAGAATCCTTCCAGTTCTTAATAAGCACATCACTGCAAAACCATAGATTTTTTTTCCCCATATTGCATAAGATAAAATCTTATAAGTTTCTTAACTATTCTGAACTAATGCATAGTTAAACAAATATATACCTGCAAGCAGTCCATTTATAAGGAATTCCTGTTGTGTTAGCATGCATTGCCTTCTGCACATCAGGTCTATTATAGTATTTCTCTGCATAATTCTCAGTGCAAGGATCATAACCAGAAATTCTTCGGCGCAAAAGGGTATTCTTCAGTCTCAATGATCTTACAGCACTAGTTCTGTTAGGCAATTGTATGCAAGCTGGTGCGTAAATGCTGTATTGATCAATATCACCAAATTCATGGTTCATAGCATAAGTCATAGCATCATCACATATTTTAGATGTTTTATTATCTTCTTTGAAGCTGCAATTATCAATAATTAATCGATACGTCCTGTCTGATATTATTGAATGGCTCCACCAGAATGTGACAGTTCCTATACCATCATAGTAATTATCTGTAACAGCATTTCCTACCTGCATATATGATTTCATAAAACTTCAATTTTTATTTTTCCATGGAGAAATGTATGATAATTTAGTGCATTTTTGCGTACATTTATCATGTGCGTGTGTGAATTTTCGGACTCTATTTGATTAATAAAGTTATATATTGGATCAAACTGATAAAAGTTGGTGCATACTGAATCTATTTTATTGGAAATTAAATTAGCATTGAAGCTTAATAATGTATGTGTTCTGAAATTTTGTGATTGATGTTCTTCTACTCACAATGAATCCTTTGAGACTGATGATGGGATGCGAATGGCCTTTATTATAATCATGGATTTTCTTCGCCAACTGGGGAACATAATGCCCTATATCCAAAAATAGCACTAAGATGATCAAGTTTAAAAGAAAGGTATAAAATTGTCCATCTTTGCACAAAATATAAGTAATATATATGTACCAAAAATCATAACGTTTATAACTTATTGTAAATTTGTTGCGATCTTTAAACATAATAAAAATGTCATAATTTCGTTAATTATTTATAATTTAGTATAATGTATAATTTGGTCAAAATTAACAAAACGACCCATGTGGCGTTAATTATGTGGCTTTTTTAAGGTGGCCACGTCAGCATCTTTTTTTTTTTTTAGTGAATTTTGACAAAAATGAAAATTGTGCTAGAATTGCAAATAATTTTCAAACTGGGACATTTTTGCCGAATTTAAAAATTGGAACAAATTCGTAAAAAGTCACAAACTTGTAATTTTTGACATGAATAGGGCTTTAAATAAATAAAATACCTGCATAACTTTCCCCAGCAATGTAGAAATCTCTATATTTGTATTGAGGAAATCTTGAAAACCATCTGATGAGAAAAACAAGAGCATCCTGAGCTGTGCCACAGAAACAGTAACTTGTGGTTATTGTATGAAAGTTGCTAAATAAAAGAGGGAAGCATGTACTGCTAGATGTGATGATGTAACACATGCATATATATGTGTGTGTACCTGTTCTTTTGTCACCAGAATCTTTAAGATCAGTGCTTGTATTTGAGTATGAGAATCCCACACCAGCAGGTGACTCCAGAAAGATAAGATTTGCTTCTGTAAGCATATAAAATTTTAACATTTCTAGCTCCTGAGCTCTATTTTTTTTCCATGCCTAAAAATAATTTATATATGCTGAAGCCTAAATGGAGACTCTTTTTATTTTGAAAAACTTGATAGCATGATGTTTTTTTTTCCTTTTGTAGTTAATTAATTACCTGAGTTCCATGAATACTTATTTAGATAAAGAGATGAGCCAGTTCTGTTAATCTGAAAAGGTCCAATTTCCTCTGATGCTCCATATGCCACTGATGAGCAACCTGGTCCTGCATAGTACATAAATAGTGTGGAATCATATTATTTTTCTTTATATATGTATATTCATATTTTGCATTTTGTACCCTTCGTATTCGGCAGCTGCATGACAACCAACTATTTTAAAATTCGAATTAAATAGCACCTTTAAGAAAAATAAAACTCTTACAATATTTTATTTCTTCGTACATAAAATTTGAATTTAAAATTTTATAGAATCTAAACTTGTCGCTATTTTGACCAACACATGTTTGGTTAGATGTGTATGTTTTCTAAAAACTAGGGGAAGAAGATATTACATTTAGTGGGTTAAATCCTAGTGCATGCTTGCTCCTAGATAGTCTTAGCTCACCACTCGACTAATATAAAATTTCAAGTACAATTTAGTTTACAGCACATTTTCCAGGTAAAATCAGTTTAATTATTCTTTACATGATCAAATCATAATACATTATGGTTATGAATTTAACCATAAAATTAGTGTATATATCCAAAGAAGATGCTTAAAAGTCTGAACAAAATTGAAGGAAAGAGCCAAAATCACATTGTGAACAGGCCATATAGCAGAATAAGGCATAATGCCTAACAAAAAAAAAAAAAAAAAAAAAAAAAGAACTGTGGTCCGGTGTCAGTTCCACTATAGTAGACATATTCCTGAATCACAGAGGGTGAAGTGGGGGCATGGCAATTGGCATGTGTGGTGGAGCAGCAGATTGCAGAGGTGAGGCTAGTCAAAAAAGTCATCACTATATATGTGCCAATCTAGTCTTCTATCAATGGTATTAGAGTTCTAGATATTAGATATATAGATGGTGCACATTAATTTGCTCCCACCTGCAAGCAATGCATAATTTTGCAACAAATGACAATACAATTATACCCAAGAAACAACTTGACCACTACTTTAAGCCATAGAACTGTACCAATCTGAGCATTATGTATACACATATTTGTATGGGAAATGATACTTACTTGTTGCAACGAAATCTATAATGATGTTGCTACTCATAAGTCATAACTTTTACTATTTTGTTCATTTAAGTTTTTAGAAGTTATATTATTTTAAAAAATAAAATAATAAAATAATTATTTACAGAATGTTTAAATCATTACACGACGGATTTATCCCAATACACCTTAAATTTTAGATTTTTTTTTAAAAAAAGAAATTTTAAAAAAATTAAAATTACAAAAAAAAAATTCAAAAAAATAAATATTAATTAATATTAAAAACAATATTGAAATTGCCCTCAATTTATAATTCACATTCAATTCCATTCTTTTCACAAACACACTAATGATGTCTTTGAACCATGAATCCTACCAAACCTACTTGAATTTTCCATCAATCATTTATATAAATATCTTATTAGAGATAGATGTCAGCTTTGCTTTGAATGACGGAGAAATTTGGATTTTTCCCCTTAAACTTTCCAATATTTTTCACTTTGGTCCCCCTTAAAAGTTTCAATATTTTTTTTATACATTGATTATTATTAATCTAATAATTAAAACATAAAAATTTCCTCAATTTCTGGTCACATATCAAAGTCATCACCATCATCACGAGTCATGACCATATCTTCTTTGTTCTGAATGCGCATGCTTCAAAGAAAAAAAAGAACTTAACAGAAGAAAAAATTGCTGCAAATTAATGGAATAGTCATTTTCTTTGAACTCCTTTTGGTTCTTTCTTATCTAAAGTCAGCTAAAAAAAAGCAAGAACAACACCATAGCCAAAAGATAAAAAGAATATTTGAACAGTCATGTTCTTCTTCTACTACTACTTTTTTTTTTCTTACTTTCTGTTTTTTTTTTTTTTTTTTACACAGCAAAAAGTTGGTACACTTTCTGGTGGCTTTTTGGTGTTGTCTTTCCACCTATAAAAGCATTCATACAAATAATACAATTTGGTGGAAAACAAACAAATAAAAAATGCAATATATACATTACATATATGGTGCACACATAACAAAGAAAGTGACGTCTTTGTAATTATATTGTGTGCATTAAAAAGGAATAGAAGCTGTTATAGACAAAGGAATAAACATAAGTTAAACGTAATTATAGAAGGAACAAAGTCCTCACAAGATACAGACAGAGAGTGATCACGAGGACCCCTTTTGTTTTTTTTATTTGTTTTTTATTATTTTTTTTTGGGTGAGCAACAATGGTGCATTTTTTTTTTGTGGGATATCTATGGTTTATAGGAATTAATCTTAATGTGCATTGTGGCTGGTAGATCGGTACCTGGATATATCTAGACTTGTGGGTCTCGCCGTATGAGGTTGCCCATAAAAATATTTAAAAAATTATTAACAATTAACAGATGCGGCAAACTAACCAGCAAAATAATGAAAATTTTTTGAACTAAAATAGGACTAATTTATTTGGCTAAGGCATTGTTTGAGTGTAATGTGTCTAAGGGGATGGAATGGAGAACGTGCAGGAGGTGTAGAAGAAGAGGCATGGATGGGATGGGATGGGAGTAGGCGTGCATGGTTCATATGTTGAGAAGAGAAGGTACCTAGAGATGTTGGCTCACCATTTAGGCATCAATTAATGCAACTATACATGGTCAAAGTTATTTATAACAATTACTATAATTTTATCTTGCAACACAATTTAAGAAAAAAATATCATGCATCATAACTACTCGGCGACTTGAAGTTTTTTTCATGGAAAAGAGGTTGAAATTTGTGGTATTGAAAAATTAAATTTCACACAATAAAAATGAAAATGAAAATTCTATTCTCATTATAACGCTTGTAATGCAAAAGGGTGTGCATATATATACACAAACTCACACGTTCTTCTTCCATAATTTTCTATATAGATTGAGTTTCTTCAATGGGCATGTAGTTCAAAACAAAGCCAAGATAGTGGTATATAGATGTATACATCTGATAAAGAAACAGAGGTTCAAAAAAAGGAAAAAAAAAAGAAAGTAAAGTGTGTATACATATACGTATATAAGTTGAACTAACCTCCATTAAGCCAAAGAACAAGAGGTTTATTGTGAGGATCGGAAGTAGCTTCAGTCAACCAGTAGAACAATGCACGACCATGTTTCTCATTGACAGTAACATACCCAGAAAACTGTGAAAATGTAACAGCTGGTTGACCAGGAAGAGCTGAGATTCGATCTATCTCTTGCTCTTGGTTGGTCAAAGGATTAACACTACTAATGGTGATAACTGCAGCCAATAGAGACAAAAAGAAGAGATGGGTTGTTCTTTGAACCGCCATTGCACTCTCCACAAGAGAGATTAAAGGGTCTCTCCTCTCCTCTCCTCTACTATATATAATAATTAAT
>CATIWK010585155.1:0-10763 GCA_949634005.1 Mallotus japonicus
GACATTTGCAACAGTTAACACTCATTAGTCCCTCTGTCAGGGATGAAATAGTACACGAATTGCAAATGTCAGGGATGAATAAATATTTTTTCAAATGTGAGGGATGCAATAGTGTAGTAGACCAAAACACAGAGAAATATAGCAATTATCCCAATAAACAAACCAAGCTAACTAAACTGAGTCGGTTCAATTTTTGAATCGGTTCATTCAAAAAACTTGCTCACTTCTAGATACCTCAATATTTGTTTGGGCCCTCATGGCCCATAGAGATTGATGGTCGCTCTTCTTCCTTCTTCCTTCTCAGCTCTCATACCATTACCGATGCGAAGCTAACAGTTGCATCTCCAGGCCTCCAACTTTGAAGCCCAACTCGACCCATTAGTAAAATCCATACTAGTATCATTAACGTCTCAAAACGCAGCGCAGAACGGGCAAAACCTTTGAACAATCCTATCCTTTGACGATAAAATAAAACCCTAGAATCAACAATAACCGTCCGATCCGTAGCAGGTTAACATATAAACTCAAGTATTCTTCCTCCGTTAAAACCTCCACTGAAAGCTAGGGTTTGCAGAGCTGCAGCCACCACTGGCACTTCACTTTCAGATCTCTTCTGCTCGGCTATAAGAACATTGTAAAAATGGCGACTGCACAAATCAGCAAGAAGAGAAAGGTTAATATTTCCGCTTTCTTCTTCTTTGTAAAAAACTCATTTATGTGATCTTATTGTTATTTTTCTGCAGTTTGTTGCTGACGGAGTTTTCTTCGCCGAACTTAACGAGGTCTTGACGAGAGAGCTCGCGGAGGATGGATACTCCGGCGTTGAAGTTAGAGTTACCCCTATGCGTACTGAGATTATCATCAGAGCTACCCGCACACAGAACGTTCTTGGTAGTTATGAATTAATTTGTTTTATTTCATTTATATTTGGTTGATTGTTTTCTCTGGATTTGATTTGATTTTATTTTTATATAATTATAGGCGAGAAAGGTAGGAGGATCAGGGAGCTGACATCAGTGGTGCAGAAGAGATTTAAGTTTCCTGATAACAGTGTGGAGTTGTATGCTGAGAAGGTTAACAATAGAGGACTTTGCGCCATTGCTCAAGCTGAGTCTCTTCGCTACAAGCTTCTCGGTGGTCTCGCTGTTCGTAGGTATTATTATATTATGTTGCATTTTGATATTTATTTCATTTCTGTATTTTTTTTTGTATGTGTGTATGCTACGTCATCTAACAAAGCATATTGGATTTTTTCTTGCCAAATTTGCGTCGGAAGGTGACAAAATCAATCGAATACCTTAATCATGTTGTTATTCTCATGAAATTATCTGATTTTCGTGTTGTAACCTGAATGAGGGTATATTGCTGTAATGTTTCTTTTTTTTTTTTGAAGTTTTTTTCGTGATCATCTGCTGATTTTAAGTTATTATGGTGCTTGTTATGCATTTTCTTTCTTTTTTAGAAGCTGTAGAATGAATGCTTTATAAACATCAGAGAGGATTTCATCTGCTTGGAACTTTTTTTGTGTTGGTCATTAAGTGATTACATGGTTCTTTGTTTATGTTTGTGTGGTAGGCTATTATATTTACCCGTCATTTTGTCAAGTATTTCACATCTTGGGAAATGATAGTAGTTTTTGCGTTCTTTTTAAAATTTCCAATTTTGATTCTTGAATTGTGATTAATTATGCATTTAATTTTGTCTACTTCAGCCAAATATTCATTTGCTTTCTTCTTTTTTTCTTATTCCATTCTTCTCTGATTCTACACTCAACATCCCTGCTTAGCTTAACTATTTTTTATGTATTCCATGCTGTCATCTATAAAGCAGATTGGTCTTTCGATGCCACATTTGTGTCGGAAGGTGACAAAATTGATTTGCATCCTCCGTGATATCATTCTCATGAATTTCTGTTGTCTTCATGCTGTAATATTGGGAGGATATATTGTTTGGGGCTATTCTGCATTTATGTGTATATGAAGTTTTACATTCTGTAATGTCAACATTTTGAGGAATTTATTCTGTCATCAATTGAACAAATAAGCCAATAGAAGATATTGCATTTGCATTTGTATTGGGACAGTTATATTTTGTTTTTTTTTTTGTGTACTGCATTGCACCATCAATACCATCACTGTATTTCTATCTTATTGTTTCGAGCATGCAATTTTAGAACCATTTTCTGAACTGAATTGAAGAAGTAACTTGTATTTTTTTTCCCTTTTATTAGGGCTTGCTATGGTGTATTGAGGTTTATAATGGAAAGTGGTGCTAAGGGATGTGAGGTTAGTTTCTTAACTTGTTCTGACTTAACAGCATAGCTTTTTAGCTAGGTTCATGGTGTTCATTCAGTGCTTGGTTTGTGTTTAGGTGATTGTCAGTGGAAAGCTAAGAGCACAGCGTGCAAAATCTATGAAGTTCAAGGACGGATACATGATTTCATCTGGTCAGCCAGTGAAGGATTATATTGACTCTGCTGTGAGACATGTCCTTCTAAGACAGGTGTGTTCTGTTCTCATAATATGACTTAAGCCTCATATCTCAGATTGTTATTGTGATTGTCTCACAAGTTAAGTATTGATTATCAAACAGGGGGTTCTTGGTATCAAGGTCAAGATTATGCTCGATTGGGATCCCAAGGGAAAGCAGGGCCCAACTACTCCTCTGCCTGATTTGGTTACAATCCATCCTCCCAAAGAGGAAGAAGAGTACATGCGGCCACCGGTGTTGACAACTGAGATTGAGGTCCCAGTGGCTTAAATTAAAAATCTTGGGGTTAAATGTCCTGATTGATGTTGATGTGATTATTCACCTTCTTTAGAATGCTTAAATTTTTATGTTTGCAATGTTGGATACACCAAAAGTTTTTTGCTCCGGCATTTTGATACCCTTTTCAAATGATAATACTCAATTTTGTTTTTGCTAGAGCCATTGAGTTAGATGTCATTATGGACTTGATTATTTTGTTTGAGCGTCTAGTTATTGAATGTTGAATGCATATGTGTATGTTTTTTTCTTTTTCTTCTATTTCTTCCTTTAGCATGTTATTTTCTGTGCGGATGTATTGGGTTTTGAGGTTTTTAATTTTTTTTTGATGGATTCTAAATTTATCTATGACTTCATGCTATATCATCAGAAACTTCATGGTTTTCAGGGATGCTGTAAAACTCCTGGTCTAGTTGTTTGTTATTTGTTTTTTTTTTCAAACATTAGCGAGGGCTTTATTTTTTATCTTCGAGGGAAATTTTAACAAGTAAATTTTACTTTCTAATAACCATTATTGGATGCCGACATTAAGGTTTGATTAAAAAAAAAACACATACATTGTGCAAGGGAAATCTAATGTGATGATGAAAGAAGCAAAATAACGAAGTTTCATATGATAAATTTAAGCTTTCGTTTAAATGATATGTAGTTTTCATATATATACGCCAAAAGGGCATCTGAAAAAGGGATAATCTTGGACGTTGAACAAATTGACAAGAAAATCAAGGAAAGTGGTATTTATTGCCGTATGCAAATCGAAACTCAATAACTCCAATTGGTAATTACAGGCTCATGGCTCATGAATGAAACTCATGTCCTAATAGAAGATAATATTATTATTAGGTTTTATCATTGCTCATGGCGTTGCTCACAATTCATAGGGTCTAAAGTCTATATATTCGCCTTCACATTCACATTTGCTATATAGAACATGAACATTGGCAGTGGAAAGAGTTTTTGTTCGAAATTTCAGTTTGTTTATCATTTGTATCTCAAAAACATGTCATCAGTATATTTTTTTAAATAAAAAATTCTAACAAGTGTTGGATTTTATTCCTTTAAAGTGTTAGTGCTTGGTAGTGTATGAAATGACAGTGATAAGAGGACTTGTCGTTCAACATGTACGACATGACGCAAATACAATAATCGAAGTTCAATCTTACGACATGTCGTAACAATTTACTGATATAAAAACTGGAAGTCCTTGACCCGCCATTCAATTTCCCCTCCAAATTTTACAGATCAAAAGAAATTGGAATTCAATCTGTGTCATTTTGAATCTTCAAATCCGCCGCAATTCTAGGGTTTCGATGCCGGTGAATTTAACTCCAAACGCGATTTCAATGATAAACGGCGGTGATGTGAACATGAAACCGCTTGTTCAAGTTGTTGATATAAAGCTAATAGGAAGCGCACAGGAGAGATATCGTTTCCTTATCTCCGACTCGGTCTCCACTCAGCACGCTATGCTCGCTACTCAGCTCAACGACCGTGTTAAAAACGGTTCCGTTAAGAAAGGATCTGTCGTTCAATTGATCGACTATATTTGTAGCGAAGTTCAAAATCGCAAGTCAGTTTTTGCTTAAATCTCAATCCTTATTTCTCTAATTACTTTTGTTTTTGGTTTATAATTTTGGATAAAATTTTTGGATTTGAAATTTAAATTTCGATTTAGTTGTTTTTCGAAGTCAATTGCCTAGAGTTTAGATTCAAGAGATTGCTTAATCTAGTTCTAACTGTTGTTGTTGTTATTATTAGCATCATGTAATTTAATTGATTGTTTTAGGTTTTTTTTTTTTTTAAGAAATGTAAAAATCTATTGCTAAATAAAGGATAATATTAGTGGATGCCTTAGTTCTAGCTTAAATTTTATTTTATTTTATAATATATATATAATCATTTGATTAGGAATTTAAGGCATCGATGCGCTTGTGTGAAACTGTAGACTGAGAAATTAGAATTATAAGATTACTTTTCTTTTAGATAATGTGCTTATGGAGGTTGATTAAAAAGGACTGTTTTCTTTCGTAGTGAATGTGTTTTTTTTTTTGGGAAATGATTACTGTTTCCTAATTATCTGAGTCTTGACATACTGCCAGATTTGTTTAGCATTTCTTTACCGTTGACTTTGGTATTGTTCTGTTATGTTTTTGCTACTTCTCATGCAGGATAATTGTTGTGCTGAACTTGGAAACTATAATACCAGACTGTGAAATCATTGGAAATCCAAAAGTGCTTACTGATATGACTGCTAACAAGGCATTGCCTAATGGCAACTCTGTGCAGTCGGCAGGGGTTGGTTATAATAGTTTAAGTGCCCGTAATAATGTGCAGAATTTCCAGACTCCTTTGAGTGCTCAAAATCAAGGCCCTAATATGCCTAGTTTCCGACCAATTTTGAATTCTCAAAATCATGGCAGTAGTATGCAAAATTTTCGATCTAATTTGAGTGCACAAAATCATGGGAATAATGTGCAGGGTTTCCAACCAACTGTTCAACCTCCATACCGACCACCTCCAAGTTATAGAAATCATGGTGCTATTGTGAAGAATGAGGCACCAGCACGCATTATTCCCATTGCTGCTTTGAATCCTTATCAAGGAAGGTGGGCTATAAAGGCGAGGGTAACTGCAAAAGGGGATCTTCGTCGCTATAACAATGCTCGAGGAGATGGTAAAGTCTTCTCCTTTGATCTTCTTGACTCTGATGGAGGTGAAATACGAGTGACCTGTTTCAATGCTGTTGTTGATCGCTTTTATGATGTCATTGAGGTCGGTAGAGTCTATTTGATTTCAAAGGGTAGCTTAAAACCTGCACAGAAAAATTTCAACCATTTGAAGAATGAGTGGGAGATATTTTTGGAGGCGACTTCTATTGTGGATCTTTGTTCCGATGAAGATAATTCTATACCGAAACAACAGTTTTCCTTCAAAACTATTAGTGATATTGAGAATGTAGAAAACAATTCCATCCTTGATGTTATTGGTATTGTGACATCTGTTAATCCTTCAGTTCCCATCTTGAGAAAAAATGGAATGGAAACTCAGAGAAGAATTCTGAATTTGAAGGATGCTTCTGGTAGGAGCATTGAGCTAACCCTTTGGGGGGATTTCTGCAATAAGGAAGGTCAGCAGCTGCAAGAGATTGTTGATTCTGGGGTTTTTCCTGTTTTAGCCGTCAAGGCTGGTAAGGTAAGTGACTTCAGCGGAAAATCACTAGGGACGATTTCTTCTAGTCAGCTCTTCATTAATCCAGATATTCCTGAGGCTCATAGTTTGAAAGATTGGTTTGATCGAGGAGGGCAGAATATTGCTTCTGTGTCCATTTCCAGAGATGTCTTGCCTGGAGCATCTAAGAATGAGATACGTAAAACTGTATCTCAAATCAAGCACGAAGGTCTTGGAAGATCAGATAGGCCAGATTGGGTCACAGTGAGTGCAAGAATCACTTTTATCAAAACAGATACGTTCTGTTATACAGCCTGCCCATTGATGATTGGAGATAGACAGTGTAACAAGAAAGTAACTAGGTCAGGAATCTCAAGATGGCAATGTGATAGATGCAATCAAGAATTTGATGAGTGTGATTATAGGTTTCTTCTTCAAGTTCAGATTCAAGATCATACAGGATTGACTTGGGTAACAGCTTTTCAGGAGTCTGGAGAAGAGATAGTGGGTGTACCTGCAAAGGAATTGTACCAGTTGAAGTATGAATTGCAGGATGATACTAAATTCTCAGATATAATCCGGAGCAGACTCTTTCAGCAATTTCTGTTCAGGCTTAAGATCAAAGAGGAAATGTATGGTGATGAACAGAGGGTAAAGATCACTGTTGTTAAGGCAGACAAGGTGAACTATTCTTCAGAGAGCAGATACATGCTTGATTTGATTTCAAAATGTCCTAGATATTTGAGTAATTTGAACTAGAAGGTGTCGGGGTTGTTTAGAACTCACCTAGGCTTTAGCTGGTTAACACGAATTTGTTGTGTAGTGATTATATCAAACATTCTCAGAGATACAAAACTTTTATATTACTTGTAAACTTCATTGAAATTGAGATTTAATTCATATTTTCTCCAACCGTTATTCTAATTATGGTTGGCAATGTTGTTGATATTCCAGATTTGCATACAATAATCATGGACACAAAATTTATTTTAGTGGTGATATAATTTATAGGAAGTTGCGCCGTTGAAGAAGGGACATTCAACGGAAGGTATGATTTTTTTTTTTTTTGGCCACATAAATCTAGTTGCAGAAGGTATGATTGTAAATGTCCCATGGCAAAATGTGAAGGAAAATTGGGAGATAGAATTCATCGATTTACAATCTGCTGTGCGTTTACAAGTTTATTTCAATTAAACCTTCTGCCACTTAGAAACTCAACACCTGCTGCAGCTTATATGGAATTGTGAATAGGGCAGACTATAACAGAATATCAAACTTAGTTCCACCATAAACGTGCATGACAGATTTGCTAAAAAATTTCATGTTCCTTCGAAGTATTGGGCCAAGGTAGAAGTAGAAATTTTAGGGTTCACAGGTTTCAGGTTGGTGGAATTACAGCTAAGAAAGAAACACAAGACAAGACTTAAAGACAAAGCTTATCACTGGAAAACCATGAAAGAGATACACAGCATAAGTAAGGAGAAAAGAATTCTGAGAATTCCTTTTACATCATTTAGGTCCGCTTTACAGGGTCGAAATTGGCTACGCCAATTACAGCACCAACAATGGCAGCAAGAACGACACCGCCAGCAACAATGCTGAGCAAGAAGTTCTTGAGAGATGGAGAAACAGCAGCTTCAGCAACATCTGGAACCACCATTGAAGCAGTGAGTGCAGCTGCTGTTAACCCAGTCACTGCCTTCTCCTTTAATGAAGCCTTCACTTGAAACCTTGCAGTGGACCGTGATGATGCCTTGGATTGTCTGATTGGCAGTGGCTTGAAGAAGGCCTCAGAACTTGGAAGAACCCTCTTCTGGCTAGGAGAGGTTATTGGCATAGCCATTGAAACAGCTGAAGTTGAAGCCATTCCTTTTCTTGATCGTTAGATAGATCTCTCTCTGCAGCAACAGCTTTTCACTATGCCTATGGATTTCACTGACCAAATTGGGAAGATGGTATTATTAAGGCTGTGTTTTTGAGAGTGGAGGGAGGGGAATGCAATGAGAGGTGGAAAATTGAGATATCAGGTGGACTTGTCATCTTGATCTCTGTCCTATGTGGCAGCTTCTCCATTAACCATTGGTGGATAAGGTTATCTAATTGGTCCAATCACCATCGAGTTTCAAATATGGAAGGTGGTAGTGGTAATGGCACCAGTTGCAAAATTGTAATGGATCTTTCTCTAGGTTTGGGCTTCTGGGCGGCTAATGGGTTGTAATCATGGTGGCCCAGTTATAAGCCTCCTTGTGAGAAAAGGAATTTAGATCACTGACATGAATCGGAGGGATTTGCATATCATTACCAAACAAACCAAAAAGCTTGAAATTAATATACAAAAGATTATGACAAATGACCAGTTCAAGAATCTCTCAGGACTGGAGATACAAAAGTCAATAGCCCTATTATTTTGAACAAATTTGAACAAAGATAACTGGAAACATCTCTGGAAACTCAACATCCCGCTAAAAGTAAGAGTTTTTTTATGGAAAGCGCTAAGGGAAGCCTTGCCGGTGGGAGCCAATCTAAGTAAGAGATACAGGAGCCATGAAGGGAAATGTAGCAGTTGTGATGAGCAGGAAACAGTCCACCATCTTCTATTTGATTGTGATAAAGCAACCCAAGCTTGGTTTGTTAGTCCCTTAGCATTGCGATCCCAATCTTTGAATGGGGAGTCAATGAAGGAGAAATGGGAATCTCTAAAGAATGGTTTAATTAATGAGCAAAATGGGGAAACATTAATGCAACAAGCCTCCTTCATCCTATGGGCGATTTGGAAGGCCAGAAATAGCAGAATATTTAACCAGTCAACCTCTTCCCCGATAGACATAATCGCAAATGCTTTGAGCTCTTGGGAAGAATGGAATGTGGGACATGAGGGAGTACTGCAAGAGAACAAGCTTCCTAACCATAGAGCCCCCAATACTTGGAACCTGCCTCCAGATCAAGCAATCAAAATCAACTTTGATGCAGCAGTAGACAAAAGTCATCAAAAAGGGGCAGTTGGGGTGATTGCCAGAAACTCAGAGGGAAAGATCCTAGCCTACAGTATCAAAAGATTTGCATCCATTACCAATCCTCTGGTATTGGAAGCAACTGGTATGAGAACAGCTGTGGAGATGGGTATTCAACGCAATTGGGATAACATCATCGTAGAAGGTGACAACAAGATTTCGATAGATGCTGTAGCAGGGAAATCAATCCCACCGACGGAGATTGAAGCACTCATTGATGATTCCAGAATGCTCTCTTCCAAAATAGCTCGATGTTTATTTCTTTTTGTGCAAAGACAATGTAACTGGGCTGCCCATATGTTGGCCAGAAAAGCCCTTAGTTGTAGTTATTTTTATGATAGTATCCAAGCCCAACTTAGTTGGCTGGAGACTCTGTAAGCTTCCTTCTTTTTTTAATGAATTCTATCTTTTGAGAGAAAAAAAAAATCCTAACATTTAGAAAACCGTTTTGTTAATTTTTAAAAAAAAGAGCTGGTAGCTATTGAATATTTAAATTGCACCGGTTAGTATCGGTTAGCTATCAGTTACCAGCAACAGTTATTAGTTATGTAAATTACAAATTTAGAGTCTCAACTTTTTAATTTATATATATATATATATATATATATAGCTCCAAAATTATTAATCTTAAAATTTAATAAGTATTTTTCTTCGGTAATTTAACATTCACTTTTAAACACTTACGAGTTGAATTATTAAAATTTATAATATTTTTTCATAAAATATAAAAAATCTTTTTATTTTAACATATACATATTTTATTTTATGCAAAACACTCTAATTTTTTTCCATAATAAATAAATAAATAAATATATATATATATATATAATGATAATTTTTTTTCATAAGGCTGTATTTTTTATAAGATGAAACTTACCATATTAAATCTTTTTTTTAAAATATATTAAATCCCTAAATTATGACTTTTTTTTTAACATGTTGGATGGAGTGAAGATTCCTTTTCATTAATGGTTGAAGCTGATGAAACACCAAAAAAATAATAATAATAAAAAATTCATCTCTTTTGTTTGATGAGCCGCCGAAATGTAAAAAATATACATATTTAAATAAGAGAGTAGAATTTTTTTCTAAAAAAAAAATAAAAAGAACAGAATTTAAACTCTCGTCTTTTTATAGTAAATAATTAATTATTTTAATTAATTAAAAGATTTACAACTGTTTTAATTATATTTTCATATTGCATGAATTGAACAAAAAAAAATGATTAAATATCATTAGAATATTTTTAATTGTGTTTCCGTATTTTCATGAATTGAATGAAACAAATAAATAAATAATTACTTCATTTAATGTTAAAATGATGATACATTATTTTATATTAGTTCGACTATATATAAGGTACAAGTGTTATTTAAAATTACTAATGAATATTTATTAATTTATTGCTATTGAAGTGATTTCTCAATATATACATAGCCACATCTTAGATTGGAGTAGTAATGTATATAGTTATATTAAATTAATTATTAGTATCATTTTTGTGGTTTTATTAGGATAAAATTAAATTAGTCAAAATTTAATAAATTCTGAATATAGGTGATTTAAATAAAAAAAATAATTATTTGAAAATATTTTATACAAAGTCAAACTGTACTAACCAGAGTTCAACCGGGACATTGTATTAAAAAAGAGAGGTGGTACACGATGCGGGCCGCGCTTGTTGTAGAATTAAGATTAAATTGTTTAGTTTGTTATAGAACTAAACTTGAAATACCAAATGCCTTTACTTTATTTTAGTAGTATTTAATTAGAAGAAAAATATTTTTATAGTAGAATGATTTTAAGAGAATTTAGAAA
>CATIWK010585158.1:0-22178 GCA_949634005.1 Mallotus japonicus
AAATAGAGGAGAATGAGAAAAAAATAAAAAGAAAAATAAATAAAAAAGAAAAAAACAAAAATAAAATAAAAATAAAGATAAAATAAAAAAAAGACAAGCAAGAGAAGAAAAATAAAAAAAGAAAAAGAAAAAGGGTAGAAAAAAGAAGAAAATAAAAAGGGGGCAAATGAGAAAATAAAAATTAAAAAAAGGTAAGGAAGTAAAGAGGCTAAGGTAAAAGTGTAATTAACGAAAAGTATGATCATTTTAGTAAATAAGTCTTAAAATTAGGCATTTTTGGTAAATTTCTCTTAAAATTATGAAAGTTTATGAGGTCGTGAACAAAACTGGGCAGACTGAGCATATATCAGTAAATAGGCCATATCTCACTCAATATGGATCCAAATGAAGTGATTGAAGATGATGATTAAAGTTAACATCAAGAACTACAACTTTTATGTTTTGAGCTTGAGTCAATTCATCCTTCATCATGGTGAAAAGTGTGCTACAACGTGCTGCATATGTAAATCCGAATTTAACTAGGATTATATTTTCTTATTTAAGTAGAATTATATTTTCTTATCTAGGAAGTATTTTATTTTCTTGTTTAGTTAGGATATTAATTATGTTTTAATTAGGTTTTCTTTAAGCCTATATAAAGGTCTTATTTTATGTAACTAAAAGGTGTGCAACCATGGATGATTAACAAAATTTAGAGAGGATTCTTTTGGGTTAATTGGTTAACCATGTGTAGGGGTGAGAATCAGGCGGGTCGGGGCGGGTTTTCAAATTTTGTAAATCTTCAAAACCGAACCGAATATTTTCCACCGGGTGTTGGTTGGTTATCCGAGGACCGAAACTAAGATAAAATAAATAAACAGAATAAGTAAAACAAGAGTTGCTTAGTAGCCTAACGGAAACGGGACGTTGTGGCTTGGTTGGTGGTCTTGGTTCGAGTCTTGGCAAGGACTTTTTTTTAAGGAGCTTTTGAAGTTTTTGTCCTTCAAATATTTCAAAAAAAGAATAGAAGGTTGTGGGGTTCGAACCAACAACCAAATACTGAAAGTCTAACAACCTTCCCACTTTGCTATACACTAGTTAATTACATAATTTAGTTATATTTATATATATATAGTACAAAGGTTCAGTTATTCGGTTGGGTCGGTTCCATCCAAATATTTACAAGTTTATGAAAATGGCTACCGACCCGAGGAGGGTCGGTTCGGTTCCGGGGCGGTACCCGACCTCGGTTCAGAAATTCTCACCCCTAACCATGTGACAACCTTTATGATTTATCAATCTATCTTTCAGACAGTAGATTGTGGTGTCTTCTTAATAACTTTTGTTGCTTGTTTGTTATGTTTAAAAGGTCAAAGTTTTGATATAGCTTTGGTTGTTTGGATTAACTAAACCTGTGGTGAAGGTTTTCTATGTCTAAATTGGAACTTGATTGGTGAAGGTTTTCTATGTCTGAATTGGAATTTGATTTGAACTTTCCTTGAGAGCGTGGGTTTGGGTTCATGTTGAACGGGTCATATCAACTTTATTCATGAGTATGTGGACAGCTAATGTGATGAATTATGCCAGTGTTTTTGAAATATGTGTGGATTGGGCGATATTCACCACCCCAGTATGAATGGAAAGATTTTATTTTACAATCAAATTGCTTTTCAACCATTAATTGAAATTCATGAAAAATGACAGGAACATCACTTTTATTTTTTATGGGATAAAACTAAGTAAATAACGAAAAATCATCAATAAAAATAACAAAATATTTAAATTGAGAATGAGAGTTCATAGGGGCTGATCCCCACACATAAGAATGAATTAATTCTAATGGCTTTGCACTATGATGATTAGTCAAAGGAAGATGAACTCTATGCATTTTTCCTAAGCAACAAGCGGAACATTTATTTTTTATTTGAGACGAAGAACAAGGTAAATGAAATTTATTAACTAAATGACGGACTGTCTGAAAATTTGGATGCTCGAGTCTCGCATGCCAATCCTCCAAACTTGTAAGATAAACGAGTGCATTGTTGGATTGATTAATGGGAGATGCACCGTTTAACTTGTAAAGGCCTTGATCAAATCGTCCTTGAAACATCGTCTTCTTTGAAACCTGGTCTTTCACAAGACAATGGTTGTCATGAAACTTAAAAAAATATGTGTTGTCCTTGCAAAGTTTATGTACAGAAAAGAGTGGTTTTTTTTATGTGAGGAACATGCAAAACATTTTGTAATTGGAGAGGTTTAATGGGAGAGGGAAGAATAGCAGAACCAATGTGAGAAATAGCTAAGCCATGACCATTACCAACAAGAAGACGATTCGTACCTTGATACTAATTTTCAATGCTGAGATATGAGAGATCAGGTGTTACATGGTGGGTCGCTCCGGAGTCAGGGTACCATATAGATGATGGAGCAAATGAGGGAGTTGGCAAAATTGCTTCTTGGGAAGAGGCATCAATAAGATTAGCTTGAAATCTCAGTGACATAGAAGAACCGGGTTTATGATTGAAATATCCTCCTCAACCCCGAGCAGTAAGAGAACTGTCAAACCTACGCCGGCAAGTGAGTGCAGAGTGGTTGTTCATTCAACAAATATGGCATGAGACTGAATTAAACCCACGACGTCCACCTCACTGGCCTTGTCTTCCACGATTGCTGGATGAAAATTGGCGAGAATTGGACTCACCAGGAGATGGAGTAGTGTGTTGGGCAAGCTTAACACTTGGAACAACAGGTTGTTGAGAGTTTAATAAAAGTTCATAAGCCACAAGCGACCGTGTAACTCATGAAAGGAAACAACTTCACTGCGTTGTTGAAGGACCCCTATAATTCCATTATACTCAGCAACAAGTTTGTGAAAAATAATCGCATTGAATTCAGAAGGAGAGATTGGTTGGCCAACAAGCGTTAATGAATCAGCTATGGATTTAGCTTTATACAAATATTGGGAGACACTAAGGTCTGATTTGGAAAGATTATGAAGCTCTATATGCAATTGAGTCCTTTGAGCATGGCTTATCACACCATAGGCAGTAGCTAAAGCCTGCCATACTTCTGCCGAAGATTGCAAACCGATTAATTGAGGATATATTTCCTCTGTAATTGATGATAACAGCCAAGAGAATAACAATTGATCTCTATTAAACCAAGAGATGTATGCAGGACTAGGAATGAACTCATTGGTGGTTGAATCGATAATCTCCTTTGGTGGAGGAGGCTCGGTTCCATTGATGATGCCATGGAGGTTATAGTAGTTCAAAAGGGAAGTGAATTGAAGTTTCCAGGGGATTTAGTTTTTGAATGTTAATTTTATAGAGAAGATTTGTTGCACATGTGAAGGAGCAACGGTTGAAGGAGAGGGAGGGAGAGCATTGACAATATTGGTGATTGACGAGGAAGAAGAAGAAGCAGCAGTTTGAGAAACCATCGGTTTTGAGCTCTGATACCAACTCAGAATATGGTATGAGCGAATGATGAATTGTATTGCAATACTAACGTAAATATATACAACAGTACATGTGCAGTTCTATAGTTGAGATATACATGAAATACAACAAGGTAGTTGAGTACATCTACAACTCTACTGTTGTGATACAAACATTCAAAATTAAATAATCAAACAACAGCATAAACATGCAACTCTTACCTAAAGAATTATTACATTCTCAATTCATGCTTGACCAAACGAATGGCCATCCCTTTCTACAACCTCGGTGGTTATGATGCCAACTAGGGGTGATCTAATATTGGTATTTTCAATACTTGTAATAGAATTTCTCACTTCCAACACCAAATTGCTTTTATAAATGATTGATAAGTGTCCCATTCAGTTATAACTACGTACGCGCGCTTGTCACGCATTCATCAGCCTAAGGGGTCAACAAAGAAAAATGATTTGCTTTGCTAATGCATTAAAAGAGAGAACAGCCCAATTCCAACAAAGAAAATAAAATATAACTCTAATACTGCTGCAATTCCATACCCAAAGATCAGCTTCTACTTGGCGGTGAGTGCCAAGAAATAAGAAATAAACAACAATGACAATGCTCTTGAATTTTCAAGCATTTTCCATTGACAATGGATAATTATATTGCCTAAAACATTACCACTTTTACAAGCATTTACACCTCCTGACAAGGTGTACATTATGTAATTTTGCTTATACAAGTAAACAAGAACCATGCCTACGGTCATGCCTACTAGTACATGACTAACTAAAACTAGTTCAACAAACTAAATTACTTCAATAATCAAAGCTAAGTATATAATTCAAAACTAAATCAAAACTAAACTAGTTAGTCTCAACGACTTCAAAAAACAACATATATAGTTCAAAATTACCCTCTAAATTTGTTCTGTTTTGTGGATGAATCTTTAATTTTTTTTCTTTCCTTTGTTGTTTTTACCCAGCTTGGAGGCATTACTGATCTTCCTACACTATTACTCTTACCCCGCTGTTGAGACGTTCCTGCTTCAGTGCCAACATTGCCTTCAGACTTCAAAAGTTTCAGGCATTGAATGTAATCTCCATGGCTTTCACCGAACTTTTCTTTAACCCATTTGTAGTTTGAAGTGTGGACAGAAGTAGAGAGTTTGTCCCAGTTATTCTCCAGCTCCATCATCGTATCATCTGGTTTAAAACTTTCATACTCTACTTCTGTTTCAATAATGGTTTCACAAACTTTATCCTCTATGTAACTGAACCGAGCTGCCTCCGAGACCATCTGAATGCAAACCAAAAGGGCTTCGGCCACAGAATTTTTGTAGCCAGCCTTGGTGGTATCAGTGTCTTTGAGTGTTGTGATGGCCTTCTGCAGTTTCAAGATTCCTAACTCAATGCCACCTCTGGATTTGGCCATGCTTTGAAGATCGCCATAGTCAGATCCCAGATCAAGAGCTTCCACCTTCATACTTGCACGTTCTGCGTAACTGCAAAACCACTGCTGATGGTCTTTTAATTTAAGGTGATAGAATCTATCTACAACTATGTAACCAACAATATATGCATCTACTCTGTCTAACATTAATTTAACAGCTGTCTCTAATGAATTTGAAAGGCGTACACTAAGCATCCGATCAACTTCTTGATTTTTCCGGGTAAATGAAGATCGATTAGGTAACACTAACGCCGCCACCAAATTAGGTGACACTTTATTTTCATCTGACAGTTGCTTACGTAAATTGTTCAAGAACTTTCTGTATCTTTTTTTCGTAGCACCTGCAGCATCAAAGTCAGAGGACTTAAACTTCCGTTGTAACTCCTCAAGACCACTTTCCATTTGGGCTTCACCTTGAGAGCTGACATAGGAGAATCCCGTACGTGAGAATTCCGTAGGTAACTCGACAGCAGTCTCATCATCAGTCTCGTCATCAGTAGTGTAGTAGTTAGTAAATCGAACAAAAAATTTTTCTATGTTGGGCCACGAGTTAGTAAATCGAGCAAACATTTTTTCTATGTTGGGCCACGATTTCCTCAATTTCCATGCTAACAACGCCAAGATTATTATATCTTTAAACAGGAGCAACCAACCCGCCATACCAACCCAAAAAAAAAAAAAACCCGCCATAGAAACTGCGAAACAAATTCCACAAGATTTCACCCTGTTGTTGTACTGAGATTTCCAAAAGCTATACCTCTCCAATCAGAAACCAAATTATCCTAAAAATTTTCTAACACTCACAAATTTTCTCTCATTAAAGCACTAATTTGGCTTCCCTGATGTAATCCTTTCAACCTGAAAGCTACTGCCGGCCTATAAAAGACCTCTAAGGTTGAGTAACCTCCAAGTTTTTTTTTTTTAATTATTATTCACATGCATGGGCCCTCATATTTCAGAGTGTTATGTGGGTTCCTCCCACAAGGATTACCCACTGAAAATTTACTTAAAAAAAAAAAAGAAAAAAAAACTTAGCCATGAAGGAGCTTCATGGCTTAAGTACTTAGCTATGAAGGAATTCATGGCGCAGTGTTATTTGCAAATATGAGGGGGACACAAATAAAAGGTATGGACACATAGAAAGGAAAAAAAGGTCCTAGATCTAAGTGATGTCAAATCTTGAACAAAAAATAATGGTTGTTAATAATAATTATAATAATTATTGTTGTTGAGTATTAGTGTTAGTAATAGTTTGTAATAGATAATCAATATATATTGTAATTGTTGTAGTCCCTTTTTAAGGGTGAATCTGAAAAAAAAAAAAAGTAGAAGGTATGGACACAAGGTGAAGGCCATATAGCAAGGAAGACATGGGTCCAGTTCTTTGTTTTGTGAGGTGTGTGTTTGTGTGAGAATTCCAAAGCATTTTGTTTTGATGAGAGCGTAAGGGTTTGAAAAATTTTTTTTAAAGGATGAGAAATTTATTTTAGGGTTTTGGGAAATACCTTGAGTGTTACTATTTTGGTGAGATCTCTATTATTGCATACCTTTAGTATTAATTTAGAGACGACTTTTCTCTGCACCTACTATTTTAATAGTGAAAGAATTTTGCATTGTATCCGATGGACGTAGTCCATCATCAATAGTGAACCATGTTAAATATTAGTGTCATTTTCATTTGATTATTTTTTGCAATAGTTTATTTTTGCCTCTGTGACTTATCATTTTGCTGCACCAACTCTGATATAACCGCAGTTTCCCAACAAATGGTATCAGAGCCGTTGGTTATTGTTCAAAAGGCTTTAATAAATATTGTAACGACGGAGGCTAAAATTAGCAAGATGGGCAGTTTAAATGGCACAAATTACCACATATGAAGAAACAAGATGAAGAATCTCTTATTTTTGATGAAGTTGCATCTTCCGGTTTTTGCTACAACAAAACCTAATGGCAAGACGGATGAGGAATGGGCATTTGAGCATGAGCAAGTGTGTGGTCTTATCTGACAGTTTGTTGAAGACAATGTGTACAACCACATTTGTAACAAGACTCACGCACGAACACTGTGGAACAAGCTTGAGGAGCTGTACGCTTCAAAAACTGGTAAAAATAAATTATTTTATCTGATAAAAGTAATGCAGATAAAATAATATGAAGGTTCTTCTGTCACCAATCACTTGAATAAAATGCAAGGAATCGTGGATCAATTATCAAGTATGGTCATAAACTTTGACAATGAAATTCTTACTCTTATGGTACTTGCTTCTATGCCAGGGAGACTTTGAAGATTTCATTTATAAATTATGCACCAAATAATGTAGTGAATATGGAATTTGTCAAAAGCAATATTCTGAATGAAGAGATGAGACGTAGATCACAGGGTGCCTCTTTAACACATTTAGATATCCTTGTTGTAACTGTTAAGGAGAGGAACGATATTAGAAGTTTAGAGCAAAGAGACAAGAGTCAACGAAAATTAGATAATTATGCTAATGTCGAGTGCCATTACTGCAAAAGAAAGGTTACATCAAGAAGTTCTGTCAAAAGTTCAAGAAGGAATAGGATAAGAACAAAGGTAAATATGTGAAGAAAGATGATAGTAGTGATGATGATAAAGCAAATATTCTTGGAGAGTTCCATGTCCTTTATGATGATGATATTGTCAGTGTTGAGAAGAACATTCCTAGCTCTAATGATTTAAACTTGAAATTAGTTCCTCTAACAACGGTGCCAAGGGAAGTTGGAGATGAAGATGAAGCTAATCTGCCTAATGATGAGGATGCTGCCATTAAAATTCCATTTAAAAATGATGATGATAGTGTTCATGATCAACCACCAGTAGATGAGGCTTCTCCAATACCACTGAGGAGATATGATAGAATCAGACAACCTTCTACCAGATATCCAAGAGACCAATTTGTGTTATTAACTGATGGGGAAAAGCCAGAAAGCTTGAAAAAGCTATGAATCATGAACACAAGCAAAAGTGGTTTGAAGCCATGCAAGATGAGATGAGGTCCTTGCATAAGAACAAGATATGTGAGCTAGTGAAGTTGCCTGAAGGCAAGAGAGCTTTGAAGAATAAGTGGGTGTTTAGGATTAGGCATGAAGAACACAGTCTCCAGCCACGATTCAAAGCTAGACTAGTTGTAAAGGGATTCAACCAAAGAAAAGGCATCGACTTTAATGAGATTTTCTCTCCTGTCATGAAGATGACATCCATCCGTACCATGCTAAGGCTAGTAGCAAGTCTTGATATGGAGATCGAGCAAATAAATGTAAAAACCACCTTCCTCTATAGTGATTTGGAAGAAAAGATATTCATGAAGCAGCCAGAGGGTTTCAAAGTAAAACAAAAAAAAAAGAGGGCTATCTTTATAGATTGAAGAAAAGCTTATATAGCTTGGAACAGGCACATAGATAATGGTATAAAAAGTTTGAGTCTGTCATAGGGGAGCACGACTATAAGAAGATCACTTCAGACCATTGTGTTTTCATTCAGAAATTTTGATGATGATTTTACTGTGTTGTTGCTTATGGATGACATGTTGATTGTTGGTCGAAATATTTTCAAAATCAATAGCTTAGAAAAGTAGTTAAGTCTTTTACCATGAAAGACTTGGGACCAACAAAGCATATTCTTGGCATGAAGATTATCAGTGATAGAGGCGTCAAGAAACTATAGTTGTCATAAGAGAACTACATTGAGAAAGTACTTCAAAGGTTCAACATGTACAATGCTAAACCGGTTAGTTGTTCTCTTGCTAATCACTTTAGATTGACTTCTCAGCAAAGCCCTTCCACTGATAAGGAGAAGGAAAAGATGGATAGAGTTCCATATGCTTCAGCAGTGGGTAGTTTGATGTATGGCATGGTGTTTATGCAGTCGGATATTGCACACTCGATTAAAGTTGTGATTCAATTCCTTTCAAATACTGACAAGGAATATTGGGTCACAGTGAAATGGATTTTTAGATATCTCTATAGTAAGTCCAAAGTTTGCTTATGCTTTGAAGATGACAAACCCGTGTTAGCTAGATACATAGATGCAGACATGGCGGGCAATGTTGATTCGAGGAAGTCAACCTCAGGGTACTCGATTATAAAAATATGTTGCTTTGTCTACCACTGAAGCAGAGTTTATTGCAACAACTGAAGCTTGTAAAGAGTTATTGTGCATGAATAAGTTTCTAAATGAACTTGGTTTTCAGCAGGACATATACGAGTTATTTTGTGATAGTCAGAGTACTATCCACCTTGGTAAGAGTTTTTTTTTCCATTTAAGGTCAAAAGCACATTGATGTGAGACATCACTGGATACATGATGTATTAGAGAAGAAGTTGCTACAGCTTGAAAAGTTCCACACATATGAAATGGATCAAACATGTTGACAAAGATTCTACCAAGAGATAAATTTGAGTTCTGTCGATTGGCCGCTTGAATGGTGACGCTCTCCATGTAGTAGGGAGGGGGAGAATTGTTATATGGGTCCCTCCCACATGGAGGGCCCAATGAAAATTTAGTTTTTTTTTTTCAAACAAAAACTTAGTCATGAAGAAGCTTCATGGCTAAAGTACTTAGCCATGAAGGAATTCATTGCCAAAGGCGAATCAACTTTGCCTATAATTACGCAATGATTATTTTCAATTGTGACAGGGACATAAGTGAAGGCCATATAGCAAGAAAGATATAAGTGAAGTTCTTTGTTTTGTGAGGTATGCGTTTGTATGAGAAGTCCAAAGCTTTTTGCTTTGATGCGAGTGAGAGAGTTTTAAGAGTTTGAAAAAAATTTTCTTAAAGGGTGAGTGAAAAAATAGTGAGGAATTATTTTAGAGACCCACCACTACTAGGGCTTTTTACCAATTTAGTGTAAAATAGAAAAAAATTTCCCAATTTAGGGTGGTTCTCAAAGTAATTCCCAATTTGGGGTAAAAAAATAATTAAAAAAAAAAGAAAGGCAAACCTTTTTTGCCACTGAGAGTGGCAGAAATGCTAGATGACAAAGCATTTTTGCCAATCAAATTGGCGTAGTTATTAAAAAGAAATTAAGCAAAGGAAGTCCACCAACTGAGATGGCGAAGTTCTGCCATCTCTGAAAAAATCTAAGAAGTCCGCTAGTTACTTTATTATTTTAAATAATAAAAAAAGGTTCTATCTCCGCCGACCTGATTGGCGGATTTGCTACCAACATTGGCTGTTTGTCAGCCTTAAACAGAGCCTCACAGACATAACCTTTGTAGGCTGTACAAAAGGTGTAAGAAGTCAACCAATTTGACTGGCGGAATTGGTTGAATTGTTAAAAAAAAAAAAATTCAGACCTCAATTATTTTCATAACTAGCATATACAATCAAAGCTCTATGGCATTTAGGTTTAATAGAAGTGTGAATGACAAAAAGTAACAACTCTTTTCAAACTTCAATTATTTTTCTCTGTTCAGTTCTTTATACAACTGTTATATATATTCTTCTTATCACTCATTTTTTTATACTACTCATCTTCATCTTCTGCTTTTTCTTCTTCTACTTCTAGTTCGTATAATTTTTCTTCTTCTCATTTTCTTTTTATTGTTGTTTTTTATTTTCTGTGGATCTTCTTATTCTTCTTTTGATATTGTTCTTCTTCATGTAATTTTTTTTTGTGGATTTTCAACAATATATATCATAAGGTATGTTTTTAGATTTTTTTTAATAATTATTGTTATATTTAATGTTAGTGTAAATATAAATTTACAATATTACATTAGTTAAATAGTAATTAAAACATAATGTGTAATTTTACAATTTAGTTAAAAATAAAGTTATAATGTAAGTTGATTAATATAATGATAGTTAAAATAAATTTATAATGAACTTTAAGTTATATGTTAAAAAAATTGTATTTTTTGTTAGAGTATTTTAAATATAAAAATAATGCGATCTTCAATAATATATAATAGTTATGAAAATTAAGGATTTAAATTATAATTTATTTAGAAAGTTGTTAGTTGTAAATTTTTTAATTTGTTAGAAATGAAGATTTTTTGTTAAAAAAATTGTTAAATTGTGTAGTTGATTGGTATATATGTTTAACTTGTTTTATTAATTTGAATCCATATTGGCATGTTATTACAAGTTGTCTGGAGGGAACATAGTGAAAATTTAAAGCGATTATTTTCTACAAAAGAGGTATGTTTTACATAAATATTGAAAATTATAGAAATGATTATTAATTTAAGTTGATGATTTGTTATTAAAAAGTTATATAATTTTGTTTTATATTTATTGTAAAATAAATACAATAATATTATTTTGTTACAATAAATATAATTACAAAGAAGGATGTAAAAAAAATATGAAATAGGTAATGAAATAATTTTTTGGTGTGTAATGAAAAATATGATTAAAGTGTTTTGTTAGATTTACTATAAATGATGGTGGGTGAATTTATTAATTATATTGGACTTACATTTTTGGATTTGCATGTTAAATGTAAATTATGAAAATAATAGATTAATCGACACTACTTATTAGATTTTCATAAAAGTTTGGAGTTTGGACATCAGAAAACGCATCCAAGGATCTCAACTAGGTTGACACCCTCTTAGCGTTCATATCACACTTACAAATTCCTAAATTCAATTAAAATAAAAAGAGTTTATACAAACCAAAAAAGAAAAAGAACAAAAGGACTAATTAAATCTATAATTAGACCTTCTACCAAGATCACTATAAATAGCATCTAAATAGAAGTCTGGAGCCGTGTCCTACCAAAGCTTTGATGTAGTGGGAACTCCATGCTTAGCAAGTAGGTCAGCTGCCTGAATTGCATTTGGGAAACAAGATGCAAACATTGCAGCCACACCAGTTTAATCACCCAAGGAATGTGATGACTTATTGACTGGAATAGCCGAACCACATAAGAGGAGTCGCACTCTAGCCAAAGCTTATGCCAGCCATGATCCCATGCCAATTAAATAGCATAGATAGCTGCTTTAAGTTCCACCAAAAAAGCAAAAAAGTAGCCAACATTAAAAGCAAACGAACCTTTTGTAAGGCCGCGTGAAGTGCAAAAAATTCCACCAGCTCCCGCCTCTCCTGGATTGCCTAAAGCTGAGCCATCAATGTTGGCTTTTATCCAAGAAACAGGGGGAGGTTGCCAACATACTGAAATGATCAATGGAGCTTGCCTTGGAATTCCTTAAATGCAAAGAGCATGCAGAATTCGAAACTCATCAGTTGGGTTGTACATACAACCTACTTTGAAGAAAGAAAATTCCTTAATAGCATTCCATACTCCACGCAAAATGAAATGAATGTTAGGCACACTATCATTGAAAATCACATCATTTATGCAATTCCATATAACCCATAAATCGCTCACAATTGTAGAACACCAAAGAGCTGCAACTTGTAAATTAAACCGGTGATTTATTGCATTAGCAATGAAGTCAGCAATTGAACATGAAAGAAAAAGTTTTTTGCCAAATAACATTGAGACATTGTAAAAAAAGATGCTAACTATCTTCCAAATAAGTTTGACATAAATAATAACATGAGGCAAAAATTAAGCCTTTATTGCGCAAATTATCATCTGTAGGAAGGTAATTCTGCACTGCTCGCAAACAAAGAATGGAGCGAGAAGGAGGGGGAGATATATTCAATATATGTTTTTTGCCGAATAACATTGAGACAGAATGCCAAACCACAGCTGAAAATTGGCATTGTAAAAAGAGATGTTGACTATCTTCCAAAGAAGTTTGACATAAACAACAACGTGAGGTAAAAATTAAGCCTCTGTTGCATAAAGTATCATCCGTAGGAAGGTAATTATGCACTGCCCGCAAGCAAAGAATGGAGCGAGAAGGTGGGGGAGATATATTCAACTATATGTTGAATATAGCAACGGTGGAATGAGGTATGCAAATTCTGATGAAGCTGGACCCTCAAACTATAATCGTAATGAACTTGAAGTTGAGGAGGAGGATGATGCATGTGTTAATGAGGAGGAAGTTAACGAACTTGATGACGATGAAGAGGAGTTATGTGATGATGATAATACTGATGAGGACAATGAAGAACATTTTTTTTATGAAGATGACTATGGCAATGATGATGATGTTGATGATGATAATAACAATGATGATGTGATGGTCATATTAGTTGAAGGTTTGAATAGAGAAGTGACACCATATCTGTTTAATGTTTGTTCACAGTTTGAATGTGTTAATATTGAGAAAATGCATGTGAATCAGAATCCCTTAAATATTGATTTCATGTTTTGGGATCCATCAAAAGAACTTGCTAAAGGTATATTGTTTCACTCTAGAGAGGTAGTGAAAACAGCTTGCAAACTATATTCAATGAGAGTTAGGCGAAAATTTCGAAGTTGTGTAACAAAGAGGAATACAATTACATTAGTTTGCAAGATCAATTGCAATTGGAGAGTACGAACAACTGAGAAGAAATCAATTAGTTTTTGGCAGATAATAAGATGTGATGGGCCCTACACTTACAGTGCTCCTCGACAGAGTTGAGACAATTGAAATTTTGACTTTGAATTGATATTTGGTTACATTCAGGTAATGTTACAAGAGCAGCCTAACATTAAGGTTAAAACATTGCTTGCAAGGTTGGTAGAGTGATTCAGTATCACACCTACATATAAGAAAGTTTGGAAAGTAAAACAGAAAGCAATAGCAAATTTGTGGGGTGATTGGGATGAGTCATATAAATTGTTGTGTGACTTTATGCATGTTACAGTGTCTACTAATTCTGATTCTTTCTAGCACCATAAAGGGGAGGCATATATAATAAATCATCGTCTTGTTGAAGGTGTCAGAAAATTTAAGCGAATGTTCATTGCATACAAGCCATGTATTGATGGGTTCAAATATTGCAACCTTGTCTTGTACGTGGATGGAATATTTTTGTATGGGAAGTATATAAGTGTTCTGTTGACTACAAAAGCAATTAACAGGAACAATGTTATATTACATGTTGTATTCGTTTTAATGGAAAAAAATAAAGATAATTGGGAGTATTTCATGTCAATGTTATGATTTTGTATTTATGATGAGAGAGACGATATTTGTATAATTTCTGATTATCATATTGTCATAAAGCATGCAATGAAGCAACCAACATGTCATGCTAATCCATATTGATATTGTCTACGCCATGTGGTTAGCAATTATAATACGAAGTTCAAGAATATGGAAATGAAAAACATCTTTGAGAAAGCTGGTACGTCAAAAATGAAAAACCTCTAAAAGTATTAAATTTGACAAATGTTAAATGTTAAAACTAATGACTTTTTTTAACTAGGCTGGGAGAATCAAACATGAATTCAACAAATGGATGTCAAGAGTTGAGAAATGCATAAAGAGTCAAAGCTCTGGATTGACAAAGGAAAAACAGACTTTATCGCATGATGATGGTCATCGACATACTGTAATGACAACAAACTACGCATAATTTATAAATGCCATATTGAAAAGCATAAGATCGATGCCTGTAACAACCATGATGCAAAAAAATTCAGCAATTGGTTGATATGTTTAATAAACATCGAGCAGAATATACATGATGGATGAATAAGGGTATTTATGGACATTTAAATGTGTGCAAATTATCAAACATTGAACTGATAAGGTGAATGGCCATATCATGAGAAAATATGATTAGCAGAATATGGTCTTTGAAATAACAACTACTTTCAACCATTCCCTTAGAAAAGGTGGACAGAAACAAGTTATTGATCTTTTAAATAGACGGTGTAAATGCGGTAAATTCCAACAAACTAAAATTCCATATTCTCATGCAATTTCTGGATGTTTTGCTTATGGCATTGACTACCAAGAATATATTGCTTCTTTCCACTCGATGAACCAAAATCTGAGATGTTGGTCTAGTTATTTTGTACCTTTGGGTCATCCTAATTATTGGCCAAAGTCAGAAGAATTGCCCTTTGTACCCAATCCGGATTGGAAGAGAAAAAAAAGTAGACCAAAATCATCATGCATTCAGAATAAAATGGACCAAAGAACTTCTCAAGCCACAACAAAGAATTTCAGGTTAAAATGTTGTTTACCGTGCCATGACTTAAGGACTTGTGGATTGAATTAATTGTTTTTGTTAATTTTTTTCAATATTTGTTTGTTATCATGCACTAATGTGTATTTAAGAAAATTTATGTTTGTTATTATGCTTTTTATTTTGTTAATGTGTATTAATATCAGGAATGAATAAAAGGCAAAAAGAAAAACAAGTTGAATTTACCTTACTTGAAGGACGTGGTAGACATAAAATAAAAATTGTTGATAAATATGAAGACCCTAATGGTGTCATATGGTATGGCAATAAAAGGCCGTTCCAAAATCATCCAACTTATTCTACTATTGAAAAAGGAAATGCAAATCATATATCTGTCGGATATCACACAAATGATTTAGATGATGTCGGAGATTCATCTAATACTATTGTAAAGGTAGTTCTGGAATGAGGTCGATGTGAATAGGAAGCTTACTGTAGTTACCATGAGTTACCAATACCCAAGGCTATTTCAGCTACTATACCCAGACAAAGTAAAGAAGAAATCGAAGTTGTAATGACCCAATTAAAAAAAGAGATTGATATGATGAGTAAACACTAAGACAATTATCACAAGGACAATGACAAATTAAGGTAGTAGTATGAGTCCGAACCAGAATATAGTTTTCCACATATAGATACTGATGGCATACAAGATTATAGTGATAATGATAATGATATTGTAAAATATCTTCCTTTTTGTTTACGAAAGTGTTGTTAATATATTGTAAAAAATTATAGTTATTAAATTCTATATCATGAAATATTCATTTACTCCGTTTATTGAAGTTTAATTTTGTAGGAACAATGTCTAGACATTATGCTACAGGAGATATTTTCAGGGCCACAGAATGTCATTGTGCTCTAAATGATGATTTTTTATATCCATTAGATCCAACCTAACATGATAGTCAAGGTGTTTTAGTTAAACTGATTGAAGAATGGATTTTCATGTACAACAATCTCAAGCATTGCGTGAAGAAGCCATAGAATTGAAAATGCGAGTTCCAAAATGGTGGGCAATTAAAATGACACGAAGTAATATGACTAAAATACGCAATGCATTGTATTGAATTAGATAAGAGAATAATTGCATAAAAATACGATTGAATAGATATTTCTTTCATCATCATGCACAAGAGTTATTTGAAGATGGTGAACAATGACAAGCTTACCTTTCTAATTCAATAGCGCATTCACATGAATGACTTCAAAAATTGAAATATCAAATTATGAAACATAACATAATAAAACATATTAAATGTAAAAATTATAGAACAAAAGTCACTACTTTTCATCTGACATTTCATAGTAAAAAATATAAATTGAATTATTTAAAACATTTCTTACCTCTGACTTAGTAAGTGTTCTACATATTGCAGTAGCTTGATCTTTAGGTTTCAACATATAATATATTGATCTTCTGATGAACATCCTATTATTCTCCTCTCAAATTCTTTTAACGGTAACCTTGTATTCTGATCGGTTTCTTCATTCCATTAATAATGACATGCGTCGTACAATAGGAGATTCTAACTCATAGTTGTAAAACTAAACTATCAGATTCATGAACTCGTAATGACCATTCATTTCTTAGGCCAGTATAATATTCTTTAGGATCTGAAAATTTTAGTTGTCAATAATCATCTTCATCTTCATCTTCATATTCTGGTAGTAGCCATAGCCTGCCTCTACCATTTCTTGAAGCACTAGCCATTTGTTATTTTCTTTTAGAATAAACAGATTGGTGAAGTTGATTTCATAACAACATATGACCTATTTATTTATATTAACTTTAGCAAAACTTCATTCCGTCTACAGTTATTTTTCACATGATAATGTATTGTCTTGTCACATTATGTAATGTGATTTATGTACTACTGTATATAATTGATTACTATTGCACATGTGATTGTCTAGTCATGTCACTTTACTTTGTACCTTACTACTTTATCATTATTATCCTTTTCTACTTTTATTATTTTCTTTGTACATTGACAATTTCATGTGTCTTATTTGTTTTAATATATATATATATATATATATATATATGGAGCATAACGCTGAACCACGTGACTACATTCAGTCTGGCCCCTACGATAGTTCATTATTATATCTACAGAAGAAGCATAAATCAGAGGCTATATGGCATGATAAGGTACGAATTTATTGTACTTTTTGATTTTGTACATGTATTCAGCATTTAATATTTTTCCATTATTCATATAAAATATTTTTTTATTAATCTTTCAGCTTGAGGATTCGATAATATCATGTCGACGTAGCACTCTAACTTTTATGATAATATGACTCCAAAAATGGAAGGTCTATTACAAGTCATCATATTTCTTGGTCTTTCCCCAATATGGATATCTCATTATAATTGGCACCTCATTACCGCACCTATAGAGCGTTGGAGACTGAAGACGCATACATTCCATCAACTTGAAGGAGAGATGACTATTATGCTTTAGGATGTTGGTCTATTAACTAGATTATTGATTGAGAGGCGTCCGATTATTGACAAAGTCCGATGTGATTACGTCAATATGTGCCAATCACTTTTAGGGATTGCTTTACCCCCAACGAATATTTGTCATTTGTTGGTAAAGGGTTCATTATCTGGACACACTTCTCAGCTCTACCGAAATTTATTGACCGGATGACTTTGCACAGGCATACGCATACATTCATTTTATAGCTCCATTCATCTTTATTGTTCCCGACCACTAATACGAGAAAAGTCAACTTATATTTTATTCAGTATTTAGATAACATTGACATTATTGGCCAGTAAAGCTGGGGATTTGCATGTTTGGCTTTTCTGTATAGAGAGCTATGTAAAGCGTTTAGATTGCCACCTATTACACATACTGGAGGCCCACTATTTCTACTTCAATTATGAGCTTGGGAGCAATTTTCTTTTCCGCTCCGACACTACGCAATAGTGCAATTTCCATAGATGCACCTTTAGGGCAAAGGTATAAATTTTTTATTCTATTTTCTAAAATAAAATTTTAAATTTACAACATATGTAACTAACTTCAATATGAAGTTATTTTAGATGGAGCAGATCCCGAACAACTACATCTATTTCGGCGCATGTCATCACTGACATTCGCCTCAGACTTGATAATGCACGGGGGGATGAGGTATAATTTACCATGCAAAAGCAACCATTCTAACACATAATGTATTTTTTAACATAATGCAATTTTTTTAAGATAAATTGTTATTTTTATTTTTGCAGATTGTCTGGAAGCCCTATAGCAATAAAGTTATTCAACTTCTTCCTACTTATTGTTTACAGGGCCGCAACATTTGGTTATTAGTCGCCCCACTCATTTGTATTCATATTATTGAATGGCATTACCCTAATAGGGTACTACGCCAATTTGGATTTGCCCATCCCATACTTGATCCACCATTCTAGCTTGATGCTTTGCATGCTAATGTCTTGCTTGACCAAGACGCTGATTGGATAGTGAAACATGCACATTGGGTGGATATTTGCGCTCGTCGCACCCATAGTGTTGTGGGAGGCATAGCTTCACATCGAGCTAAAAATTATCATTCCCAGTATTTAAAATGGTACCGATCTGTTACATACAGATGTATCTCAGCTACGAGTGCTTGCTTGGGAGTATCTGTATGTACATATTCATTCTTAGTCTCTAATAGTTTAAATTATATATTACTTTTGCATAATAATTTCTTTTCATTTTTGAACATGCAGGCTGATGCTTTTGAGCATATATCTTTGACTTGAGATGTAGATCAGTCCACTCGACTAGCCACAGTTTACACTTAATGATTATAGATGCAGGGTTACTAATAATATACCGCGACCCGAACCTGCACCAGCACATGTTCCACTCCCATAACACTTATAGAATAATTGAGCTGTTGATAAGCAGACTGTTAGATGTCATCAACGGCATGCACGATGACATGCTCTAGCTGATATACCTCCTTCAGCACCGACTTCCATTTTTCATATTCCTCCTCTTGTCTCTTTTCATACTCAGATGTCATCTTTATCATCTCTTGATGACATTAACCTATCAACTACATTTGTTGATGTTACTACTCCCTCTTCATTTTCTTTCCATCTCGCTAGTCAATTTTGCTCTTCTTATCCATCCGGTCCATCTTCATCCTCTTTCATTCCTTCCCTTCATTTTCCATTTTCTCATCCACCCGGTCCTTCTTTATCCTCTTTCATTCCTTCTCCTAACTTTCCATTTTCTCATCCACCCGGACCATCTTCCTCGACTTTGCCACCGAAGTTGACTCCTCCTGCCCAGTTTCCATTTTATTATCCATCTGGTCCCTTTCCCTCGCCTCATCAGATGATGTCAGCTCCTGATCCCATAACATATTTTCTTTCTAGGTTTACCACTCCACTTCATACATCATTGGCACCATCGTTGCATTTTACACTTGCAACAGCACCATCACAGTTTACACCACCCACACGCCCAAATCTTTTGCGCCTCGTGACTCCACTCTACTGGTGATGGACGATGATGACAAGGACGAAAATGATGATAATGAAGATGACGATGTTGGCGCTTCTCTTATTGGTGGAGGTACATCCCATTCTTCGCAGTTTATTGACATGAGCTCTGGTCAAATTGTTCAGTGACGTAACTTGGGTTTACGGTCAAAAGTGCAAAAAAAAGAAGCCTCATCAATCTTAATTTATTTTTATTTTATGTTTAATTTTTATTATTTATTTATCATTAAACAATAACTTTTTTTTAAGCTTCATTAAACAATAACTTATCAAACATAATAACGTGTTCTTATTATTATTAAATACCATCTTCATTAATTATAATTTTATTAACTTTTTATTGAAGTTGGAAATCAGAAAACGCACCCAAGCATATTAACTAGGTTGACACACTCTTAGCGTTAGCATCACGCTTCCAAGCATCCAAATTAAAATAAATTAAAAATATATAATGTGCTACAAGAAGAGAGGAAACAAAATTTATAATATAATTTTATTAACTTATATAATTATTAAATTTATTAAGTATACTATTAATTAAATTCATAATTTTAGTATTCCATTATATTTTCAATATATATAATATATTGTTTATTAATATTATACGATATTTATTTTTTTACTGATATATATTAGAATTGCCAACACAATTAATTCTTTTCAATAAATAAAAACATAACAAAATTAACTATATTTATTCAAATTTTTAGCTTGAAATGTTGATTTGCAGTTTATATTAACAGATGGTGACGTGATCATCACTCGCATGAAATTTAGTGAAATGGAACGTTGCTCTTGCATGAAATGGAAGTGTATGAATGATTTTATAAAAACAAAAAAGTGGCCAACATAATTAAAAATAAACATTTAATTGATAAATTCGCCAATTTGGATAGCGGAGTTGTCTTTGAAATAAAAATATATATATATACATTATCAACTCTGCCAATTGGGATGGTGGAGTTGATAAACAAATAAATAAATATAGTATCATCTCTCCACCAATGTGGATGGTGGAAATGACCTATCCACTACTCCAAATTGGCAGAGTTCTGAATGTCAGTTCATCTAAGCAAAATCCACCCCAAATTAGTAATAAGTTTTCTAACCGTCTCAAAATAGAAATTACTTTGAGAATCACCCCAAATTGAGAAAATTTTTTCTTTTTTACACTAAATTGGTAAAAAGCCCCGCTACTAAATCTTGATTACATGGACAGTTTCATTAACTCCACTGCCAATTGAATTATCAGTTTAGTCAACAACCCACTAAAACAAAACTAGCTCTAGTGCCCCACAACTAGAAAAGGGAATGTTTCCTAGCAACTCAGTAGGCAAAATATATTTGTTGACAAGAAATGCTTAGTTGTTATTCTTACTTTCAGGTTCACTGTAACAAAGACTTGGAGAGCCTTTCCTATTGGCTATATTGTGCAACTCTTAGCTAACGAATTATTATATTCTGAAGTCATGTTTGGACAAACGAATAGTCATTCCTTTCTAAAACTATCAGTGGTTATGACGCCAATTAAGAGTGGTCTAATAGGCCAGATTGGTATTTTTACTATCAAGAATAGTAAAAAAAAAAAAATAAGTGGTTATGATTCATGCAAGTCCATATTGATCTTTAATCCTATTTCTGAGAGATCAATTTTTTTTTAACATGCTTATGTTCAATTAGGCAATGTAAGGAAATAGTCAAAGATGCAAAAGATTGCTTATAATATATATAAACACACAGGGTCAACAGAATCAGTCAGCAGCCACTTGAGCACAACCATAGTTCAATTTCAATATCACACTGTAGAAAGCTGCTTACGAATATCCAATCACAATCTATCACCAATCCCAAACGTTATTAAGCAAAAAATGCACGACCCTGTCAAAAGCTTGGAGCAGCCAGGCATACAAATAAATAAACATCATCCTTGATTGATGACGAATGATGGACAATAGTACTGAAAATGCTAAAAACAACGACAATAATGAGGTATAAAGAGCTGATGATAATAGGCGTGTAAATGTCACCACAAAGATGACATGTTCAAGAAATAATGTTTTGCAAAGGAACTGAGAGGGAAATGATTAAAGTTGGCCGTCATCAGTTTCAGGTCTCATGTAATAAACCAAAATAGACTTCTATTTAAGACACTACAAAATGGATTTGATTCCTGATGTTTTAACCATAACTAAAACACCCAACTTAAAATAAGGTCTCAAATATTAATACTGTGTGAAAAATACACAACCAGAAGCAAGATTCTCTGCTTAAACATTCATGAAGATGAATTGATGAAAGGTGTGAAATAGTGGTCAAGTCCACCATAGACTTCATTGACTCTCAGTTTAGTAGGCTATTGATAGTTCAACGCTTGATCCACAATAGTCATAGATATAGAGAAGTTCTGGATAAGAGAGTGTTGTTACGTACTACTTGTAACTATTACTCTTACTCTTGCAAGAGTTTCACTAGGGCTGTAAGTGTTATTCCATCTTTTCTTTCAATTGATTTAGTTGTTAAAAAAAAAAAAATTGAGAATCTACATCTGCTTAGTCCTTGTTATAGCACAATATATAATCTTATTAAAGATTACAACACACACTGCAGAATGCACAAAAGTTTTAGCTTTAAACCTTCTAGCAAGGTGTACATCACTTTATTTTACTTATGCTATTAAAGCAGAACTATGTCTACAACCATGCCTACAAGTACATGACTA
>CATIWK010585233.1:0-20068 GCA_949634005.1 Mallotus japonicus
TATCATGAAATCTAATTTCAAAGAAAGGTTTTATTATTAATTTATGCTTAATTAATATGAGATATTAATTGAGATATTAAATTAATAATGTATATATGTTTGTTTCTTAATTAATTGGATTAATGGCCTAAAAGTGTTTTGAGATTAAACCAATTGAAAGACAAAGCCAATATGTATTGTCTAAGTCCACTTGTAATTATGGAATAGGCTTTGGGTCAAGAGTTAACCCATTGCTATAGCCCATGTCCATTATTTGATATATATTTATTTTTCATTAAATCAAATATTATTAAATCATTAATTAACAAATATATATATAAGTCAATGTAGAGATTTTTTGTAATTCTCTACATCCTCCACTAATAATATTAGTGACTTATATATTAGTTAATTAAGCTTGACATGTGGAATTAAGATGATGTCATCTTCCACTTAATTATCTATTAACCAATAATATCTAAAAGAGTTTTGGATATTAATTGTTGGTTGGTGAGTGGAAAAAGATGGGATTTGATATATATGAGATATATATATAAGAAACAATATAAGAGATACATACAAGATAGAAAACCTTCAGAGCTTGTAGAGATCAATTGAGAGAGCAAGGTAGAGAGGTCACTTGCTTCATTTGATCAAGAACAAGGAAGAGATTTGTTCAAGCTTGGTGTTTCAAGCTAGAGGTCTCACAAGTGGGAGACTAGAAGAGTTGATTCAAGAGTTGAATCAAAAGGAGAAGCCATCCATTGTAGTAGAATATTTGAGGTCTTCATCAAACTAAGAAAACTAGTAAGTTTCTCAAAGCCTAGTAATCTTAGATTGATGATTTCTCATCTTTGTGATGACTTGTATTTTAGTTATGTGTTAATTGCAACTTGGATCTTGGGGATAGGATTATGTCATGTAAATTTTTTGAAATTTACCATACTAAGCATTGGATGCTTATGTTGCATAATCTTTACTAACATAAACTTCTTTTTAGGGTTTGGAATTAAAGTAGCTATTTAGGTTGTGATTGAATACATATTTTAGTTATTAAATTGATTTTCAGTTAATTCTTTATGTTATGTTTATTTCTTTGTTTCATATTGGAACCGTTTGATTATATGTTTATGAGTAAATAAGCCAACAGAAGTTAGGTGAATTTGCTAGTTTAGAACTCATAGAACTTAAATCACTTAACCACGGAAGTAGGCGAGCTCTTCAGGGATAAAATAATTGTTAAGGAGTTTAATGAGTTTTGATTAACCTTTAACTACGGGAGTAGGTTAATATTCTTAATTGAACTCGGGAGAAACATTAAGTAAATTAGAACAATTACCCTTAGCTGAAATCAAAAGAAATTAATAACTAAGTTGTTCATGATTGATCCAGAATTGTGAAACAATTTCCAAGCTCTCTATTTTAATTAATTGATTTTCTTTCATATTTTAGTTGCTTAAAGTTTTATTATTAGTTTCCTTATAAATCATTCATTTTAATTTATCTGTTAGCTAAAAAAATAAGTAGAAACATTAGTAATTAATATTCAATTCTCGTGGCAATGATATCTATTCATACTACAATTCACGATGCATGCACTTACAGATTTTGAGCACACCAATGGCACTACCTTAGTGCATATAAAGGTATAGTTTGTTCGTTTTAGTGTATTAGGGTGACGCCTTATCACTAAGGTGTCGCCTTTGTATCGTATGAATAGTTCTTAACAAAGCATTTGGGTTTTCACATATTTTTAGATTTGTACCTTTTTAATTTATTTTGCAGTTTTGGAATACCTCTATTTCTAGCCTTGAATAATTTCTATCTTGTATTTTTTATTTTTCATGTTGTTAGGTTGAATTTCTATTAATTTAAATTTGTGTCTTATTGGGTTTTCAATTTGATTTTTTATTTAATTTTTATGCATACTGTTAAATAGACATATTTTACATTTTTTTTTAATTTTGCTTTTACACCTTTAAATTGCAGTTCATTCTATTAGTCTTTCTTTTATGCATTTTGAATAATTGCATTGTTAGTAGTCTTTGTTTTGATTGAATTCAATTTTTATGCTTGATTGATTTTAATTTTAACATGATTTAGTTTTAATATTTTGTTGGCTATAAATAGATTGAGCATCAGAATCAAGAACCTTTGTGCGTTATTTTAACATAATATTTTATTTCTTTGATATCAGTTTTCCATTAACTAACTACTTGTCTCATCTTGTAGGCTTTATTTTCATCTTTTGAGAGGACCAATTTAAATTTTCATTTTAAATAGTAGCGTTTAGCTAATATTTAATTATTTTCATTTAATTTAATTTTTGCTCTTTTATTTTTATTTATTTGTATGAATAAGGATTTTATCATTTCTTCTCCCCCATTTCCTTGTGTGTGTATTTATTTATTTATTCTATATTATGGATGAATATATATATTGTGTGATGAATGCTGTGGACCATATCAAAATTGCATGAAATGAGACTAACTGATAAAAATTGGACTTAATTGTGGAATTGAAATTTTTTTTGAAGAAAACAGCATTTTGCATGTAAATAAAAAATTGATTAAGTAATTAAAAATAATAAAACCCAAAAAAAAAAAACGGAGGCCAATCGTAAGGGTTGATGGACATTCTAAAAGTCTATACCCAGTTTCCGAATTCAGTCTCTGAGACAGTTGTTTGAGACCTTCATGAAATTCAGTTGTTGTATAATATATCTCGGATCTCATCCGAATGACGACTTCATCTCCAATCTATAACTTATAGCCCATGATTGTATTCTCTAGTTCACCCTTCGTGGTCGCCAAACACTTGATCATGCACTGAACCTCGCAGTCTACAATAAGTATATCATCATATACAATATCAATATTGCGGGCTGGGATTATTACAGCTTCGCTTCTGTGTGTTGAGCTCTTTGTTTCTCTCAAATGCGTTTTAGACATATTTACATTCCATACCTCGGTGCACTAACAAGCACAAGTAATAGCTTAGAAGTCCTACATTCAAAATGACTCGATATGGATTTCAGTCCTAGCCATCCTGCTTTAACTGCTATTGGAACTCACCAAAATTTGCAGTCACAATTTTCTAACATTGTTAATGTATAAATAGTCCAGAAACATATGATCATCTCTCAACGGAGACATATACTGACCAAAAAGTCAAGGCATTGAGAGGAGGATTCTCTAATGGAATGCCAATCTATATATATATATATATATATATATATATATATATAAGTAAATATTTCTATTTTCCTCACGACAAAATAAAATAATTAATAACAATAATTAATTAATATTTGGAGATAAGAAAAAGGGAAAACAAAATTTACATTTGAGGTCCAAGCGGCAGCCTATTCATGATTTGCTGATAAAGTGATGGATTGCTGGATAGATTCAAGATAGGTTCAGATATGGGTTCAACCTTCAGTTCTCCTTTGGGCAACATGAACCCCATTTCATTCATCGGACGTTGCTGTGCTAAGTAGGGGTGAACAGACATAACAGGCATCTTGGGTTGGCCAGGACCCAGTCCAGCCATTGCCAGATTAGCTAGGCCTGGTTGATTCATTCCAAATGAGAAGCCAGGGGTAGGACCCAACTGCTGCCTTCCAGGAAGGCTGAAGGATCCATATGCAGCAGACCTGTCAAACCTTGCCATACTGTTATGAATTTGTGATGGTTCAGGCCTGTGAACATGGTTATGAACAGCAGTGCCGGCTTGTGTATTTGCAGTATTAGATGCACCAGAGTTGACATGGCTGCTGTTGCGAGCAGCAGGGACATCATGATTGTGTTTTCCCTCATAAGTAGTGATCACTGACTTAAGGTCATGTGATGCCCTTTCTACATGCTTCCTCACAGTGCAGCCTGCATTAGTACATTTGTAATAACTCCTGCAATGGAGACCAGGCCATGGTAAGTTTTTAGTTGCATCTATAACAAATGCTGCTTGCTATAAAACCAAAGGCATCGATGTAAAACAAAGGGGATCAAAGAAAATGACAAAATGGCCAATCAATTCATAATATTAAATCACCTGGGATTTGGATTTCCTTTCACGACTTTCTGCCCATACTTGCGCCAACGATATCCATCGTCCAGGATATCCACCTCACTGGTAGTCTGGACCACAACTCTAGGCTCCCGAATAGCTCTGGTAGCTCCTGCAATGTCTGTTGGGTATGTTTCAATCTTCCTGGGTTGTCAAACATGTTTTGAGTTATTGCACTAATAGTAATTAGATACAAGGTATAATTCATTGAAAAAAATTAATAAATTTAGTAACCTTCTCTTTGACTCGGATTCATCTTCTTCACCATCATAACCTACACTGCCATGTGTAGCCTGATCATCTTCATCTTCCTCATTGGAAAAGGTAGATGAGGCATCAATGGCATCACCTGATTCAAAGTGAGTGCCATTCTGAACCTGCACTGCAGAAGATTGATTGCCAAATTCAGGGCCTACAGATGCTGAAGATGTCACCTCAACATTATCATGCCTCCAATCAGGTGTTCCAGCAGCAGTTCTCTTTTGTGCACTTGCCCATACAGGGTCATTTTCTGTACCACTCTGCAATCCAGCTTGCTCAGGGACATCTAGTTGCATGTCCATCATCGGATTTGAAGACCCAATGGCCGACCGTCGATTAGGTGGAGGTTTGGGATGGTTGTGAGCTCCCTTGTATATGATCTCTGTTATGTGGCCCTCATGCGAACGTTCCACTTTCTTCTTCACTGGACAATTTGGATGTGTGCATTTGTAATAACTCCGTGGGTACTCACTGCCCTTTACTTGTTTCTGTCCATATTTTCTCCAGTTATATCCATCCTCAGAAGGTGTGCCACCACCCGCCATTGAATCTCCACTAGCTCTTTGATCTCCTTCTTCATCTTGTTGCTCATCAAGTGGTGGGGAATGTTCAGCACTACCACCAACAGCATCAAAGACCCTCTTATCTGTCCTCATGTTGTTAGCTCCATTATCTTTTTCAATTGTTGATTTGGAGAAGTCTAATGGAAAATGGAAAGAGTTATTCCTGTTCTGAGATTGGACTTTAGCCGTATCGATACCATGAGACTGGAGAGAACTCCCAGAATGAACTGAAACCTCAATGCTAGGAAAGGATTGCTGCACAAGAACAACTGAAGTTATTCTATGCAAAAGGAAAACACTCCTTAATGGAGTAACTAATCTAATCATTGACCTCTTCCACATAAACTATATTCACTATTTCAGAAGCACAGCCACTACTGAATACTTATGAGGAGTGACAGATATTCAATTATTTAAAATTTAACAAGTAATAAAGGGGCAAAAAAAAAAAATTAAGCATGGTAATTTAAATCTGCATGTCCTATGATATACACAGCATTTTTTTTTTTTTCCTAATTTTGGCTACCAGAATGCTGCCAAAAAGCAAGTCTCAGGTGTGTACTTACTTTGCTTGTTGCACCAAGGAAAAAAGAAGACCTCGAGTCTGGAACTGGCTTGAATGCAAATGAAGATGCATTCACATCCTCAAAGAAATTATCTTTACTTTTATCAGCAGGTTCAGACATAAAAATAGAGCTCTTACTGTTACCATTTGGGACAAATGAGAATTTTCCAGTTGTTGGAGATGGCTGTGCCTGAGTAATAAGTCCAAAAGCATCATTCAGTACATTGGAGAACAATGCAACCCAAAAAAAAAAAAAAACTCATAAATGCGGGAGACTTATGAGTCAGAGGGATGCTTATGATAAGAAGCACAACACAACCTTGGTACAGTATCATTTGACAAATCGAATATAAAAATAAGCAATTTCTTTTAGATTATTCTGTGGCTGCTCCTAATGATATATTTATAGAATTTATTGTATAATCATACCATGAACTTTAATCATTTTCACCAATCTATCCTACTTTCAAAATTGTGGCGAATTGGTACATAAACTTTTTGATTTGCTGCAAATTTATCCATGGTCAAAATAGCAATGTGCCCATGCTGAAATGACATGCTGACATGACATGCAAGTGCAAATTATTTGCTAAAAGTAAAGATATACGTGCAAAAAAGATGAAAGCTAAGAATATATTTGCAAAACAGATGAAAGTTAAGGATAGAAAAATTACTAATTTCTTCTTCTAATCAGCAAATAAATTTACACATGCATACCATGTTAGCATGCCATGTCAACATAGGCACATGCTATTTTGACTGTAGATAGATTTGCAACAAATTGAAAAATTCATATATCAATTCGCCACAATTTTAAAAATAGGATAAATTGACAAAAATGACTAAAATTCATCATAGAGTTATGCAATAACCCTATATTTATATGTTCATGAGAGTAGTTGATTAATAGATTACAACCCATGTTAATCAAGCCTAGAGGTAGGGAAACACTCTTATACACTTTGCATAAAAGCCACAAAAACAATTTTGTGCCAGCAATATCATAGTAAATGTTTCTTTGCATAAATAAGATCTCAGCCCAAAGAATATAGATAAAAAGATAAGAAGTTGAGCCAGAACAACAGAAGTATGAAATAAAACAAATCCATAACCATTGCCTAAAAATCTTTCCAAGCAATCAAAGCCTCCATGTTTACTTGTTAAGTTTGCAAAGGCAAGTAGTTAATGGCACCTTGCCTATAAATATTAGTTATTTGTAAGTAGTTTTGGCCATTAAGTCTTTAGGAGAAATGAAAGCCCAGCATGCTTCTGCAGATAGAAGCTTAAGGAGAATAATGGCCTTAAACCCTCAATTCGTAAAACTGTGATTCTTTCCAAGTAAAGTGCTTTCATAGATGTGATAACATGTTTTTTAAACTCTTCTTGTATTCTATTGCATTCTATACTTGCATTCATTACTAAAATATTACTTCAAAAACTAGAGGGTCAGTCAAATAATACTCTTAAGAGTTTTCAAGATACTAAAACTTACCAAAGAATTTGATAGGAATACCGGAGAATCTAACAACGTTGTTGGGCTGAGACCAGGTGGGATTGTTAGGTAAGGAGATCGAATTTCAGGATTAAGTGAAAGGTCAGCAGACCTTATGCCTTCTGTATTCAGCCTTGGAGCATTAAACCCTGCTCTCGCTGCCATTCTTTCTACAAGACCACCACGTGAACTGGATTTCTGATCAGAAAATTGAGCTACTTCTGTAAATTGAGTAGCAGCAGTTTGTGTAACATCCTTTTTGTCAGTATTTCCCGCTGTTGCCTGTTTACTTGATCCCAGAAATAGCTCTTCAGTTCTATTCTCTTGAGAAGGTTCAGGGATTGTTCTTGAGCTGATTTCTTCATTGGCAAATGCTGAGAAAAATGCTCTTGGGCTTGGACTAGGAGGCACCCAATCCCCAATTATAGCAACATTATCATCAATCCCGGCCATGCTTTGAAAACTTTGCCTGCAGGTCTGGACAGCTTGCAGTCAGGTTGTTGGCTATAGTTGACTTCCTGAAAGGTTTACAACAAACATAGCAAATGATTCGATCAAACATGTTCCTACAGTTCCACAAACTACATTAATACTGAGGATAAAAACATTTCAATTTGCACACGTAAAAACTTGCAGAGTTAGGAATAAAGAGGAGAAGGAAAGTGGTTCTTTTGACTGTATTCTTGTTTAACATAATCTACAAATCCAAAACCCATACTTCCACTCAACTGACTCGTCACGAAATTGTTAGTCTTGGCTGAGTTGAGTTTTGATTACCCAAGACCAGACAGAGAATTGATATAGTATATTTCAGTTAGAAGAAAATGATTTAGGGGGAAAGTAACTATTTTGCTCTCAAATTATCCAATCCGATCCAATTCAATGGTTTCTTGAGATACAAAGAAACAACACAAGTTCCATAAAAATACTGAACCCAACTCAGACTTGTTTCCAAATAAAAAGGATCATCTAAACATGCACAAGTTTATCAGTATACATTCAGAAAAGGAAATGGCAAAAGAAGGGGAAAAAAACAATAAGTACAAAGAAGAGCTAAATAAAATGCACATGTTTCCAAAATCAGGAATCAGGAGGCAGTAATAATGATCAAACCAAATTGACCTCTAGAAAGGTAGAAGCCCCATAATAAGATAAGAGACAACATTCTAGTTTGATGATGTTTAATCAAGAAAACTTGTAAAATGAACAAAGAATAAACTCTCACAAATTCAGGAATATATATCTATATATATATATGAAAGATCATATTTTTCCCATCAAGATCCAGTGATAAGGAATTCAATATTTGAAAAAAAAAATTAAAAAGGAAAATATCAATAAATTTTAAGATTATAAAAGAGAACCAAGAAGAATCCAAGTTTCAAAATTTAAACCCCAAAAAAGAAGGATTCACAGTAAATGGATTATGGCATGAAACTGAAGACAGGCACCTTAAATTGGCAGGAAAGATATGGATGTCAGACATTCATTACAAAAAAAATCTTCAAAATTTGAGACACAATAAAAAGGACTTCAAGAGAGAAAGAGAGACAGAGAGAAAGAATGATTAATAAAAATGATTACCTGATTGATTATGGAGTCAAGGCTAAGATGATGATATGAACAAAGACCCACCACCACCTCCACCACCAACCTGACCACTGACCCCGAGACCCAGACCCAGAACCCAAAAATTACTCACAATCCTTCAATCAAAATCATATCTTGTTTCTTTCTTAATTTTTTCTCTTCAATTCAACCAAAATGGTAAATGACCCACTTTACCAGTCTCAACAATTCTCTCTCTGAATGTGTCTGCCCTCTTCCTTTGTATTAGCCCAAAATGATATGATGATGTTTAATTTGGATTTGAGAAAATTACAAAAAGCAGAATATTAATATTCTATAATCAACATTTCCCAAGTCCCTCAAGAAAAAAACAAAGTAAGGTTAAAAAGGAGATGATTGTGGGTATGGTGGGGGGACCAGAAATGCATGGAATCTTTGAAGAATGAAGAAAAAAAAAAGAACTTTTTTGTAAATTCAAAAAAAAAATAGAAACAAAAGAAAAGAAAAGAAAAGAGCTCTCTTTTAACACAAAAGCTTACACATCTCTCTTCCTTAGATTGATTCTGCAAATACTATAATATAACTAATCATTCATTCAATGCAATGTTCTGAACTGGGCTGTTCTGTTTTTAAAAACCAAAAAAAAAAAAAACAGTAAAAAACCATTTGGGTTTGCTTCATTGGCTCCTATTTTTCATCTAATCATAAGCTGCCATGTGGGTATCTAAGTGGGTACTGTGGTTTCTAAATCTTAATACTGTTTTTGTTAAGATGCTGTAAAAATGGAAGGTTGCAAGAAATAAAAATTAAAAAAAAAAAAAAAAAAAAGCTTTGTTTTTCTTTTTAATATAGCAATAATATATGATATGTGTAATCTTGGGGTGTCAAGTGCCTAACATCTGTTATCCCTGCCCTTTGAATGTGAAAAGATGTTACAACTAACTTTTTTTTGTGCCCTTTTTGTGCTTGACCCATTTTTGAGTTCATCATTCATCATTCATCCTTCTCTTCTCTTCTTATTCTTCTTCTTCATCATCAGTTTGTTTTTTACACTCTTAATCATCTATTAATTACCCTTTTCTAATTTTAGGATTTTTAGATTTGAGTTACTTAACAATATATTATGCATAAACTTTTCCAACTAATCAATGGAGTCAATAACCTAAGACTATCCAATGTATGTATTGAGAGGAATGTAAAGGTAAGTAAATACGAGGTGAATTAGATTTCGTATTATTTGACTATAAAAAGTTAACATAGAGGGAAGAGAATTAAAGGGAAATTATTCCACCTCATTTTCTGCATAGAAGATGAAATTGATTATATCTCAAATTAAAATGTAAAATATTTCAACTTCAAAAAATATTGTAATTTAAAATTTTATTTTCTTTTTAAACATTTTTTCCTCTTTATTAATTGATTTTAAGTTATCAAACACAATAAAATCTACAGTTTTTATTCCCTTCCCTTCTCCTATCTTCCCTTCCTTTACCTCTATAATTGTCATGCATAATGTAATGTGAAAGAATTTACTTGTTTTTTAATAATTTTAATTCATTCAACATTTAAATTAAAAAAATTCAAAATGCACTATATGGATATAAAAAATATGTGCCCTTAAGATCATCCGAGAAAATGGATGTTTACTCATCTCTTTAATAATTTAAATTTAATTTTTATAAAATCAGCATTTAGAAAAAAAATTCAAAATATATTGTACCATATACTCATTCCAAAAAATAATTAGATATCAACATTTTAAACAATAATACATTTTTAAATGAAAATTAAAAAAAAAACAATGTAATCAATCGAAAATGCTAGATTTACTCATAAAATAGTGTACTTTTATGTATCTGTAATTTATTTTTCTGTAAAACAACATTATGTTTATTTTTAGCATCTAATATTAACGTTTTACTAATAATAATATTATCTTAAGTGGATGAAAAATAGATGCAATACAAAACTGGGGAGACACGTAGGACAATTATAATATGAGTAAAATGTAGACTAACTGAATTAATCATGGCTTTTGTTTTTATCCATATTGTATTAATCATGGCTAATAATTATTATTGTTGATTTTGAATAACGTGAATAACAGAATAAAAAAAGTAGATTTTTTTTTTTCAAAAAAATTTTAATATTGTGAAATCATTCTGGCTATTAGCATAGTGTCATATATCGTCTTAAGTGCGTAATATATAATTATATTTATTAATTATCTCGTCCAAAGTCCAGCAGTTTAAGGGTTCAACTTCCTTTAAATTATTAATAGAAAAAATTTTATTTTTATTTTTTTCATTTTAAACTAGAGGTGTAATTGAATTAAATCGATTCATGAATTATTTGGAATTAATTTGAAAAAATTTGAAATTGATTCGATTATTATCAAGTCGAGTTCTAACTACTCAAGTAGTTTATTAAGTTGAGTTGGAACTCTTTAATATTTGACTCAATAGACTCGCGAATTTAATCGAGTCTAACCAAATTACCATTTTACCATTTTATTTTAATACCATTATAAAAATATCTTACCAAACCGAGAGATGGTTGAATCAAAATAATGCCGTTTATTTTTTTTTTTCTGGAGGGCAATATGAATAGTTATCATATTAGATAAACATAGGGTTAATTACACAAGAGGTTACTAAACTTTATACTAAATTTTGTTTTGGTTCCATAACTTTAATTTGTATTTTTTTTTTGTTACAAAATATTAATTTTAATTACACAAAGAAGTCATCCAAAATAATTCTGGCTAATTTAGATGACGTGGCATACTAGAATTACCACGGTACAGTCCAACTCAATAAAAATTGCCATGTCATACTATCATGCCACTTTCTTCATAAAACTGTTGACCATAATTTTATTTTATTTTTTTTTATTTTTTTATACTCAACCTTATAAAATTATGATCAACAGTTCCATAAAGAAGGTGACGTGGTAATGTGACGTGGTAATGTGACATGATAATTGTTATTGTGTTAGACTATAATATGGCAACTTCAGTGTGCCACATCATCTAAATTTACTGGAATTATTTTGAATGATTTCTATATGTAATTAAATTAATTTTTTGTAACCAAAAAGATAAAAATTAAAATTATGGAACCAAAATGAAATTTAGTATAAAGTTTGGTGACTTCTAATACAATTTACCCTATAAACATACTAAAAGGGTTACATTAATAGATTTGCAACAAAATGAGTAGAAGCTTGTGAACTTTCATTACTAATAACTGAATGTATATTAATAAAATATAAGAAACTGACTAAAGGAATCTCTCCCTTAACCAATTAGACTATGCCACTTATACATAAATTAGTTACAAGAGATATACTAATGTGTATAATCATCAAGTGATAAGGATGAACCTAAACCACATGATGATTAGTGATTAGATATGATAATATGCAATGAGTAACATCAGCATAAGCTAGCATGGAGCTCTTTATGTCTCTATTAACCCTCCTCAAATGGGACTACACAAATTATGTATTCCCAACTTGATGACAAAAGACTTAAAAAAGAGGAGGAGGAAGAGCTTTAGTAAGGAAATCAGTAAGTTAATGTTGAGAAGTGATTGGAAAAAGATGAATAATGCCTTGCTGCAATTTTTTTCGAACTAGATGGCAGTCTTATTGAAATATGTTTGGTCCTTTCGTGAAAAGCTGGATTTTCTGCTATTATCGATTATCACAATAAATTGTTGTTGGTCTAGGATCAATATTGAAGTCCTAAAGTAAATACAAAAGCCATTGAACTTAACAAGTTACTACTACAAAGGCCCTTATTCTACTTCAACGGAAGATTGAGAACTAGTTTGTTATTTCTTAGATTTCAAGAAACAAGGGCAGAACCTAAAAAAACACAATAGCTAGTAATAGACCTTCGTGTATCTAAACATGCAGCCCAATCAGAATTAGAAAAGGCCTTCAACTTCAACTCATTATTAATTGGAAAAAAAAACCCTAACTTATGGTACCTTTTGAGATATCTAAAAACTCGATGTGTTGTAGATAAATGAGACTGATTTGGACAATCGAGAAACTGAGAAAGTTGTAATACTGAAAAAGAGATGTCAGGCTATGTGTTTGTGAGATAAAAGAGCTTCCTAATGATTTTTCTATAAGCAGTGATATCAGATAAAGTTAGGTCATCATTTCTAGACAACTTATGATTGATAACCATTGGACTGGACACTGTTTTGCATTCGAAAACATCTTCATGTGAGAAGATTAAGAGTATACTTGCATTGACACAAGTTGATCCTTGCATTGGATCAAGCCACTTCAAGCCCAAGGAAGAACTTCATATTACTAAGGTCCTTAATTTTGAATTGATCATGCAGAAACTCTTTAATTCATTGAATTTGATGAATGTCATTGCTCACTAAAATTACATCATCTATATAAAATCAAAGGAGATCTAAAGTAGGGGTTAAATGCAAAGGTGGTCACCCAACTTTACACTTATTGAAATTTGGGTACTAAACTTTAATTTATTTTTTTAGAGTCACCTAACTTTGATTTTGTTTCAAAAAGGGTACTGTTAAAAAATTTTAGTCCTCTAAATTTCACTTAAAAACCATTTTAATCTCTCAATCTCTTTATCTTTTCAATTTAGTCCAGAAATTATAAAAAGTTTGAAAGTTTACTTCTTCTAAACTCTGATACCATTCAGAATGAGTTTGCTCTTACTAGGTCGAATCAAAATGATTTTTTAAATTTTTCCTTATATTCTATAAATGTATAGAAAATATGGACTTATTTGCAAATAAATCTTTAATTTTGGATTAAAATAGTAATTTTGAATTGTTCATATACTAAAAAAATTTTGAGTGACTGTTATGAAACGAAATAGAAGTTTGGTATCTAAAAAGATACAAATTGAAGTTTGATAACTGAATTGAAACAAATCAAAAGCTCGGTACCCTCTTGTGCATTTAACCCTCTAAAGTAGTCTACTAAAAACCTTTAGTGAACAAAGCTGCAGTGAGCTTAGCATTCCACTATTGACTTGCTTGCTTGAGCCCATATAACTTTTCTTCAACTTTCATACTTAATTTGGTTTATCTGATTGAAAGTCGTGTAGGAGTTCCATGTACACCTCTTCATTAAGATCACCACGTAAAAAGGCCTTATTAATATATGATGGTGTAAAAACCAATTTTTTGCAGTTACAACAGTGAGTAGCAACCTAATGGTACTCATTTTTGCCACAAGAGAGAAAGTGTCAAGGTAATCTATCCTTGTTTTTTGAGTCTAACCCTTTGCTACCAATTGGGCCTTATACTATCCAATAGAGCCATCAACCGTGTACTTTACTTTATATACCCATATACAGCCAATGGGTTGCTTGGACTTTGGTAAATTTGTTAATTCCCAAGTGTCATTATCTTAGAGAGCTTGAATTTTTACTTTCATAACTTGTTTCCAGCATTCAAACTTAATAGCTTTATTATAATTTTTGGGTTCAGTAGTAAAAGAAAGTTGGCAAATGTAATGAGTACAAGAGGGTGAAAGGGTGGTATAGCTAAAAAAGTGATTGATGGTATGAGGGCTAGTTCGAAGGTTAGGTTGTGTAACATAGTCTTGAAGGTATAGGGGTGCATGGTTTTGTTAATCTAGTGGATCTTCGAGTAGGGAAAGAAAGAAGAGGTTGAACATTAGATTCAGAAGATGGAACTTCGAAGTTAAGTAAATTAAAAGAATTAGAATGTTGCAATAAATTTGATTCTATAGCTACATCTTACTATGTAACCCAGTCATCAAGAAAAGAAAAATGAAAATGTGAATTATGAACATTGGATGTATTGAGAAAGGAAATACATGTTTATTGAAAAGAACATTTTTTAAAAACAAAAACATGCTTTGAAGAAAGGTCATAAACTCTATACCTTTTTTTTTTTTTTTGGTTGAAGGATAACCAAGAAAAAAGCATTCCAATGCTCTTCAGTTAAATTCATATAAGTGTTGGCTTGGTGGAGAAACAAAACATTGGTTGCCAAACACTTTCAAATGTTCAAGTGTTGGTTTTTTATGAAAAAAGAATTTCATAAGGTATTTTGTTAACAAGAATATGTGTAGGAATACGATTGATCAAATAAGTTGCATGCAAGACACAATCTACCCAAAAAATAAGTGGAATGTGAAATTAAAAATGAAATGATCTGGCAATACTCATAATATGCTGATGTTTCCTTTCAACAGTGCTATTTTGCTGAGATGTATACACACAAGATGTTTGAAGAAAAATTTCTTTGGATTTAAAAAATAATAGCATGTCAAACTCTTTACCATTATCTATTCTAATGCACTTTATTCTTGTATGGAACTTAGTTTCAACAAAAATACAAATATGCTCAAGCAAAGTTCAAGTTTCAGATTTATGCTTCATGGGAAAAATCCAAGTGAACTAATTTTTATCATCAACTATAATAAGAAAATATTTGTGTCCACTTACAGAAACAACATTGGACCTTAAATGTCCATACAAACAAGATTAAAACATTTTTGTGAAATAGTAGTACTTTTAGGAAAAGGTAATTTCCTTTATTTACTAAAATGACAAATTATACAATCCTCTTTATTGACAATAATAGAAGGATATATTTATTGTAGAACTTTCAATCTTACAGTAGATGGATGTCCCAATCTATAATGCCAAAGTGTATCAGTGGTGATGTTGTGTTTATGAAGATGATGATTGTGTAACCTACAAAGTAGTGGCTTTAGTATGTTTAGATTCTTCTAGCAAATAAAGTCCTTTTTATTCCTTAGCTATACCAATCGCCTTCCAATTTTGAATGTCCTAGATATAACAAGAGGATGAAAAGAAAATAAGAAAGCAAAAGGAGGTTTTCATTAGTTTACTGGCAAATATAAGATTAAAAGTAAATTCAGACACACAGAGTACATCAAGTAGAACAAGTGTAAGTTTTAATACTATTTTCTCTAGCATTATTAACAAAAACTAGTTCTTTGTTTGGCTCTGTATCTTTTTAATTTTTTAAGGGAATTTGTAAAGTGATATGTGGCCTTGGTGTCCATAATCCAAGAAGTCTTTAGAATATATAATGTAGCTATCAAGGCCTTAAGAAAGAAATATATACATGTCTTAGGAATTGGATTAAATGAGGATGTGACATTATTGATAGTGGAATTGGGTCCTGCAGTTTGTGTATTGGCCTAAATCAATTGTTTCAACTGATCATTTTGCTTTTAGTGAAAGTATAGTTATAGGTTTTGTCATTTTATTCTTCCACACAAACTTATTTTCCCTTTACTTATTTTACTCTTATCAAGACTTCATTCTCTGACACAAAAGAATTGCTCTCAACTTGATATATTGATCATATCATTGTAGATCCTATTATGTTGCTGCTTAAAGCCATGAGGATAACCATGCTTTTTATAGCATTGGTCCATTGAATGACCATAGTTATTACAAAAAGAGCACATAAGTTTCTTTCCACTTGTAGAAGCTTGATACTTCTTTGAATTATAAATTGATTGCTTTTGGTTAAAGATTTATTGCCTTTGTTATAGAAACCTGAATTACTTCTTCCAACATATAACATAGTAGAATCATTGATCATCTAATCTGGAACTCCTCTAAGCTGCCTCTTATATTGTAAAGCAAGAGCAAAAATTTTATTAATCTCTAGTAGTGGATCCATAATCAAGATCTGTGATTTTATGGTAGCAGAATCATTATTTAACCCTTTCAAGAAATGAATCACTGATCATGTTGACTATACTTCTTTATTATATCAAATGCATTACAATTACATTGCGATATGCAAATGCAAGAAGGAATTCATATCAAGTACATCAATTCATTCCACAAATCTTTAGATGAGTAAACTACTCAGTGACAAAATTCACACTTTATTTCAATGAAGCTATTTCTTCTTATAATCCCCTTGTGAAAAATGACTATAAAGATCTTTTCAGAGATCTTCAGCTGAGTCTATCCAAATCATACTCTACCATAACAGCACCATGGTATTACACCTTTCCCAAGCTTCAAAAGTTGAATCATTTGGTTCAAGCATCGGTATGGATCCATCCATTAACTTCGCTTTATTTTTAGAAATCAAGGTCATTCGCATTGACCTCGACCAAGTGTGGAAATTGTTTCCATTAAGAAGAACTAAAGTAAGTACAAAAGAAGGATTTTTATTGGGATGCAAATAATAAGGGCTTGAAGGTATATCTTCTGGCTTTATCTGATTCTTCATAGTTGAATCTTCAAATTTGTGTCTTCAAGAAAGTTATACTCTCAGTTGAGAGGAAAAACAAACTGTTTTGTAACCAATAAAGAAAAACAAAATGAGAGAAAATGAAAAAAAAAATCAGAGAGCTTCTAGGCTCTGATACCATAACAGATTTGCAACAAAATGAGTAGAAGCTCGTGAACTTTCATTACTTGTAACTGACTGTATATAACGGAAAACAAGAAACTGACTAAAGAATCTCTCTTTTAACCAATTAGACTATGACACCTATACATAAATTAGTTACAAAAGATACAGTAATGTGTATAATCATCAAGTGATAAGGATGAACCTAAACCACATGATGATTAGTGATGAAATATGATAATATGCAGTGAGTAGCAACAGCTTAAGCTAGGATGGAGTTCTTTATGTCTCTATTACATATGATATATTCGGTGTGGAAGTAGGCCAATATTTTTATTGAAAAATAAGAGACTTTGAACTTGAGTAGAGTTTGAATATTTTAAAATATATATTTTTTAAAATTTTTAGAATTGTATATAATTAATCGAGTTCGAGTATAAAAATTATTTAACTGAATCAAACTCGAACTTAAAAAAAAAACTCAATCAAGTTTGAGTAAAATTTCAAATAATATCAATGAGATAAATGAATAGGTAATATAAAACTATCAAGATATGCAAACAATTTTAATGTTAGTTGTAATTTACACCAAGTATACTAGTATAACCTAGCTTAATTATATATTTTAAAAAATAAAAGTATTATCGAATCTGTTTACGAATGAACCTAAATTATGTGTATATTTTTTTTATATAAATATTTTAAGAAGAACATTTTGCATTGTGAATTAACGGAGCTTTCAAAGAATAGAAGAATGAATTGTGATGCACTCACCAATTATATTTTATTTCTTTTGTCAAACAAGAAACTAGAGGACCGTCTAACCTACGTCAAAAATAATATTTTATGATAAAGACAAAAAAATAGCTTTTCTTCTAATGTCTTGGAGCCATGCATTGATCCATGAATAATTTATAATAATTATTATATTAATATATAGTTTAAAATTAAAGAAATTTCTATCTTTCCACATTATTATTATTATCCAGTTGACTATTTATGAGGGGGATCCAATTCTAATCTAGTCCCTTCTTCTGCTATTTTTCCTTTTGTTTTTTTAGTGTGGTGTGCCCACTAAGGAAAATAAAAAATTGTCAAAAGTTATTCTTTTACTATCCCAACCATTTGATAGGTTCGGTAAAAATATATTAAAATAATTTAAAATTGGATTAATTATATAAATTAAATTAAATTTTAAAAAATTTAGTTATTCAAACTGAATAGAGTGAAATTTTTAAACTAATAGTTTAAATGAAAAGAATAAAATAAAACTTTAAAATTTTTATCAATTTTAAAATTTTAATTTAAATTATTGTTATTTTTGTATTATTTAAAATATTTTAATAAATAAAAATAAATTCAGTTTTTGCAAATAATAGAAATTTGCATGTAAAAATTAAATAAAATTGATAATGTTTTTAGTTTTCTATGCTTAAAATCAATTTGAATCAAACTTTATCAAACCACATTTAACTAAAAATTGAAAAATCAAATCAAATGCTCATCCATATTTACTATTTAGAGTTTTTTTTTTAAAAAAAAAAATTAGAAAAAAAAAACACATATGTAGTCCAAACATTTTTATTTTCTAACATTCATTTTTTTTACAATTATATATGCTAAATTTCTACACTTTCATTTTTTGAAACATAAAATTTCTCTATTAATGTCACTTAAATAAATTCTCTATTTCCTAAATCCTAGTTTAATGCAATATTTTTATGATTAAAAAAGATTTTGCCAAATTTCTTGTTTATTATTATTTAATCCTGAGTAAAATTTCTTTCTAAGGTATATTGATTGCTTATGCAAATAAATAAACTAATATCATATTGTGACATTAAAAATATTGTAACTAACATAGTACTAATAAATAAACAGAACAACTTATATCTTAACTTAATTTCTGACAAAAAAAAAAACTTAATTAATTGTCCCCTCAAAAAAATGAGTGATAAAAATGACATTATTTTTATTCTTGCATTTAAGACACTGACATCTAGGATCCATTCAACTGTGATTAATTCAATTTGATTTGAATAGAATTATAAAAACAGTAAAAAACTTTTAACAACTAATTTAACATTTTTACATATACCACAGTTTAAATATAAAATGTTATTTAAGCAAGAACAATCTTTCTCAGTTACTTTTAACGATTATTGAAAATGACATCATTTTAATAACATGCTTGTGTTTGAATTCAAATTTTATCAATTATCTTTTGATGCATAATAAAAAGTAAAATATGCACAATAAAAATAATTATGTTTATTAGCTTAATTAAAGTTGGCAGTATTATAGTATGAAGAGAAAAAGAAAAAGGGAGCTTGGTTTTCATCGATGGGTTGAATATAAGTCCCCTGATTGCGGATCGAAATGAATTAGATGGAAAAAATTGAAATAAAATTTTATTAATTTCAACTCAATTTGATTGTTATTCTTTTAAAATTGAGAATAATTTATTTAAACTGAAAAAAAAATAAGTTATTAATATATAATATTTTTTTGAAAAGAATTAATATATAATATTTAGATGTACAATAAAAATATATTTGATGATTTGATAAAAGATGGGTTCATTTTGATACTAGAGATTTTAAATTAAAAAATTGATCGGTTGGAAATCGAACTAATCGATTGAGAAGCCCTATTATTAAGCAAAGAAGAAAAAGATATTTCCTCCTTTTTCAAACAAATTGTCTCTTTTTCAAATAGAAAAAATTTTAATTATTTGTTATTTTTATATATCTAATGTAACATTAGTTTTTTCTTTCCTATTTTATCCTTATGTTAACCTTATTTATATTAATTAATTTTGCAAAATTCTACGAGTCTTTTTAATATTGAATATATCTAGAAAAGAATAAATTAGTCTCATTTAGCTATTTTTTCCTATAATTAAGCCTATTAAATGTTTTCTTAATCCAAGTGAAACACTAAAAAAAGACAATTAGTTTGGAACGAGAGGGAGTAAATAATAAATTTTGGATAGAATCTATCCATAAATTTTGGACCTTGCTAAAAGGATATAATCTATCCATAAATTTTGGAAAGAAAAGGGTATTTAGAACATTTTACATTAAAAATAAGGATATTAATGTACTTTTTGACTAAAATATCCTTAAGAGTATATTAAAATTAAAATTTTAAATATTTACATTAAATATAGAAAATTTAGAATTTCAATGCATTT